>JAWZYT010005634.1:0-64091 GCA_034508575.1 Petrolisthes manimaculis
GCCTAATGATATTTTTAAGTTGTTATTGTTTTTATTACTGTTGTGGTTGTTATTATTATTATTGTTATTATTATTTACATTGTAGTTATTGTTGTTGATGTTACTATTATTATTGTTATTGTTATTGTTATTTTTATTGTTATTATTTCCTCTACTTTTTCATTTTATTTTCTCTCCTCTTTGTCCTCACTTCTCCACCTCTTCCTTTTTCTATCCTCTATTATTTCCTTATCCTTCTTCTCTTTTCTCTGTCATCCCCCTTCTCCTCCTCCTCTCCACTGTTATTTTCTTTTCTTTCTTCCACATCTTCTTCCTCTTTCACCTCTTCCTCCTCCTTCTCTCTTTATCCTCCTTCTCTCCTCTTCCTCCTCCTTCTCTCTTTATCCTCCTTCTCTCCTCTTCCTCCTCCTTCTCTCTTTATCCTCCTTCTCTCCTCTTCCTCCTCTCTTCCTCCTCCTTCTCTCTTCCTCCTCCTTCTCTCTTCCTCCTCCTTCTCTCTTCCTCCTTCTTCTCTCTTCCTCCTCCTTCTCTCTTCCTCCTTCTTCTCTCTTTATCCTCCTCTCTTTATCCCCATTCTCTCTTCCTCCTTCTCTCTTCCTCCTCCTTCTCTCTTCCTCCTCCTCCTTCTCTTCCTCCTCCTTCTCTTCCTCCTCCTTCTCTCTTCCTCCTTCTTCTCTCTTTATCCTCCTTCTCCTCTCTTTATCCCCATTCTCTCTTTCTCCTCCTCTTTCTCCTCTCTTTCCTCTCGGTAAAACAGAAGGTGGGTGACGCGATGCCCAGTGACACTTCATCCATCATCCACCTCTGTCTCACCCACCACCCCCAACCCCTCCACTCAACCCCACCACCCCCTCCCACACCCACCATTCATTCCCCCACTCCCACCAATCCCAACCCCTCCCACACCCACCATCCATTCCACCCCACCAACCTACCCCACCCCCTCCACTCCACCCCACCACCCCCAACCCCACCACTCCTCCCCTATCCTCCTCACACACACACACACACACCACTCTTTTGTTATTCTCTCTCTCTCTCTCTCTCTCTCTCTCAAATTTAGCGATATATATTTCTGCCTGTTTATTTCGCGCACGCTAGAAAAATAATATACTTGCTGGGAATACAGGCAACTGCATTAGACTAAAGTAAATGTGTGTGTGTGTGTGTGTGTAAAACCAGAGAGAGAGAGAGAGAGAGAGAGAGAGAGAGAGAGAGAGAGAGAGAGAGAGAGAGAATGAAAGAGACGTAACTTGTGGCACCCAATAATTAAAACTAGGACATATATATATATATTTTTTGTTTTGCAAAGTACAATACTGTGTGTTGGTAAAACTGAAGCAACTGATTCCTCCAAACTATTCCAAGCAACAGGACGTACACCATTTACATTTGCCCTTATGGTTCTGTTTTCTGGCATACTTTAGAGGAATAATGGCACTCCAATGTACCAAAAAAAATACTATATACCCCCTTATGGTTTGTCCTTGTTATCATCGTTTCCACTTATAATAATAATATTCTTGTCCCTAACACGTTCTTCTCCCAAACACATTCTTCTCCCAAACACATCTCTTCTCCCAATCACATTCTTCTCCTAATCACATTCTTCTCCCAATCACATTCTTCTCCCAATCACATTCTTCTCCCAATCACATTCTTCTCCCAATCACATTCTTCTCCCAATCACATTCTTCTCCCAAACACATTTCTTCTCCCAAACACATTTCTTCTCCCAAACACATTTCTTCTCCCAAACACATTTCTTCTCACTAACACGTTCTTTTCTCATGCTAACACATCTCTTCTCTCGAACATATTCTTCTCCCTAACAAGTTCTTTTCTCATGCTAACACGTTCTCCTCACTAACACGTTGATTATTATCGTTGCAGGTGATTCTGATGCCCCACTCCCACAACGACCCCGGGTGGCTCAAGACCTACGAAGAGTACTATTTCCACCAGACCAGCAAGATCCTTCAGAACATGGTGGAGAGACTCAGGGTACACACCAACATGACCTTCATATGGTCAGAGATATCGTTCCTCTCACTGTGGTACGAGAGGTGAGTTAATTAGGGAGTTATTGATGATTTACTGTTATTTTTCTTACCCCTTTGGTACAAGAGGTGAGTTAAGGAGTTCCTGAATATTTACCGTTAATTTTTCTCTCACTGTGGTACACCAGAAATGAATTGTTTATAAACTAGTATATTTTTCCCCTGTATTTTCCTTAGGTTTGGCTGAATTAAATAAACCCACCCAAAATCACTCAAGAGGTCTTGGCTATAATTGTCATTAGCTGAATTATCTGATTTTGTAAGAAGTAGGCAACTGACAGGATATATATTGGGGAATGTTAGTAGTTTTTTTCTTCTTCTGTGTCTGGAGAATTGTTTTGAACTGGTAAAGATGTACAGTATTTGTAATCATATTTTGTGATTGTCATGGATTTTACCTCAATATTTGTAAGGAAAATGTAAATCTAACTTATATATACGGTAAAGTACATCAATTTTTAAATCTGTACATATATTATACAGTACAGTACAACATTTACTGAACCTGTACATATTTTATACAGTAGAACAATTACTGAATTTGTACATATATTATAAAATACAACATTTACTGAATTTGTACATAATTTATACAGTACATGATTTACTAAATTTGTCCCACACTTTTTAGGGCTCACCCAACACTGAGGCAGCAGCTGAAGGACTTGGTGACGTCTGGGAGGGTCGAGATTGCCACGGGAGGTTGGGTCATGACAGATGAAGCCAACGTCCACCTTTACGCCATGTTGGACCAGCTTATTGAGGGTGAGAAACATGAAGGGGCTAATACAGTATTTAGGGACCCTGTGATATAGTCAGAAAATTGGAGGATAGTGTGTCCTTTAAACATTGCCATGAAACACCACCTACTGTATATGGAAGGAGCTTGTTTAATTACATGGTCAGGAGGAATTGGAAGCCTCCAATTCTCATACATGATCACAGGGCACCTTAATGAAGGGGATAATTTGGTGGTAAATCTGGAGCAATTGATTTCTCAAAATTATTTCAGGCAACAGACCACCATACCACTTCATTCTACATTCAATCATCCTTTTTCAATTCCACAATATTTTTCCAGGTGTTTATGCACCATTATCATATTTATTAAGCAATATAATTTAATACTTCTGTAGTAATTTAAATGTGTAAATATCTCGCAATGTACCACCCAGTACCCAATGTACAACCCAGTGAAAGTTTGACAAACTTGAGACTTTGTACTCTGAATGTCGGAAGTTTGCGAGGTAAATCAGGAGAGATTGTTGAATTCCTCGAGCGAAGACGTGTTGAAATACGCTGTGTTCAAGAAACACGGTGGAGAGGTAAATCAGCCAGAATGATTGAGGGAAAGAGGCAAAGATATAAGCTGTTTTGGATTGGAAATGATAAGGGCACAGGTGGTGTTGGTATTTTCTTAGCTGAGAAATGGGTGGATAAAGTGATTGATGTAAATCGTGATCATACAGCAGTGTTGCCAACCGTAGGGTAATCGCCCTATATGTAGGGCATTTCGACCTCAAATCCTTGTCTGTAGGGCGTAGGGTAATTTTACAGAATCATAACGAAACGTAGGGCGTTACAACATTTTGGTATAAGTGATAACATATTTTGTAACATAAAAAAATAAAACACTTAAAGTACACATCTTAAAGTACAGACGTACGATGTATCAGTAATTATCGCGGGGAAGATTTTACAAAATACATCTAACTCGGCCAACACTGTTCGCCTGTTAAATCCGCTGGCGATCACACGCAACCCTTCAGTTAGTTACCCCGGTTCCCGGGGTACGTTAAACCAAATATGATGATACTACAGGCCTGGCAAATTAACCTGCATTCTTCCCTCAAGATATCAATGAGCATTAAGCTATATAAATTAAATATTCTATGTTAATTAAACATTTTAGATATACAGTACTGTACAGTATTCATAGTGCATCGCAGACCTACCAAACTAACCCCCAGTGCTTCCTCAGGTCACCAATGGCTGTCCAATGTGCTGGGTGTACGTCCAGAGAGTGGGTGGTCGGTAGATCCATTCGGCCATGGTGCGGCTGTCCCGTACCTCCTACACGAGTCTGGTCTGCGGGCCACGGTCATACAGCGGATACACTATGCCTGGAAACAGTGGCTGGCAGAACAGCAGCTCGGAGACTTCATGTACCGGCAGGTGTGGGACTCGGCGGGTGACAGTGACATCCTCTGTCACAACCGTCCTTATGACATCTACTCCATCAAGCACTCATGTGGACCCCATCCACAGATCTGCCTTGGTTTTGACTTCAGAAAGGTGATCATACATTAAATTCTCCTCCAATTGTAAAACTGTAAAATTGTGTACTGTAGGACCTCAATATAAGATGAATAAATTTAGCACTTTCCTTTTAATACAGGCTCAATAAGTTCCATTAGTCTACTGTATATGGTAATGAATACTAGGAGCCTGGGTAAACATTGGTGAATTTGAGTGAGGTACTGAGTATAATATGAAGTAGTGGATACAAATATTTACTGGTATTATATCAAGTTTCTGTAGCAAAGAATCTCACACATTTTCTTGTCCACAGGTCCCTGGTGAATACACAGAGTATACCATAAAGTCTGTTCCCATCGACGAACACAACGTCAAGAAAAAGGCGGAGTTGTTGCTGGAGCAGTATGGTCGTACCGGCTCCCTCTACCCTCACAATGTTGTCTTGGTTCCCATTGGAGACGACTTCCGTTATGACCACGCCTCAGAGTGGGACCAACAGTATACCAGTTACCATCGCCTCCTGACACACATTAATAGTGACCCCCGCTACCACGCCAATGTTCAGTTTGGTACGTTGAAGGATTATTTCAACGAAGTGCAAAGCCGTATGCGAGACTACCCGACTCTGCAAGGAGACTTCTTTGTATACAGTGATATATTCAGTGAGGGTCGACCTGCCTATTGGAGTGGTTATTACAGTACACGTCCATATTGGAAAGTACTTGACAGACAGTTGGAGGCATCACTACGAGCAGCAGAGTTGCTGTACAGTTGGGCATATGCCTGGGCTGTACAAGAAGGCAGGGCAAGAGTAGTACAATTACTTGACAAGGATTATGACAAGTTAGTTAGGGCACGTAGGAATCTGGCTCTTTTCCAACATCATGATGCTATTACTGGCACCTCCAAGGCCTACGTCATGCATGATTATGCTATTAAATTACATGAGGGTCTACATGACACCCTGGCCTTAGCAGGTGAGGCAGCTGAGGCCTTACTACTCACACCAGCAGCCATGACAGCCTTAGACAGTCGAGCAGCACCTCTCCATCATTTACATCCAGACTTTGAACGTTCCACATATGAACGATTGCCTCGCAAGCTGCCCCTTACAATCCCCCGGGACCAACCTCGGTTAGTGGTTATGTTCAACTCCTTAGCTCAGCGACGTTATGAAGTCATCAAGGTCTTGGTGTCGTCACTTGATATCCGTGTGACTGATGAACACGGTCAGACAGTACCAGCACAGATTAATCCAGTCTGGAATGACACTGGTAATGGAATGGCCATTTTGTCATCACAGTTTGAGCTTCTTTTTGTTGCAGACTTACCGCCACTCAGTATTGTAACTTATAGCATCCATCTTTTATCCAAACCAAACCCAGACCTTAGAGCATCTGTGTACTCCAACAGTTATGCTCCGGCACCAGACCAGAACTATTCCCCTCCATTTGAAACACGAGATGTTCTGTCTGGGGACATCCAGCTTGAGAGTGATCACCTCAAACTGCTCTTTGATGGTACAACTGGTATGTTACGCTCCACTACCAACAAACTCAGTGGTCGTGTAACACAGACTGCCGTGCGCTATGCTGCCTACCCTTCTGCACAGTTCAAATCGGGGGCCTATCTTTTTAAGCCTGATCCCAATGCAAGAGAGCCAGAGGAAGATGTGTTAGCTGGTGCAAAAGCCCGACTCTTCATTCATTCTGGTCCTGTAGCATCTGAGTTGAGTGTTATGTTTGGTTCTGTGTTGATGCACACTACACGTATCCTACATGTAACACACCAGCCCCTTGCATCATCAATATACATGGAAAATGTGTATAATTTAGGAGGTCGATATAACAGCACAGAAACACCTGGCTTCCCCCCACACTTCCGAGAGACAGAGATGTTTATGCGGGTCATGACTGACATTGACAACGGTGCAGAACCAACCTTTTACACTGATCAAAGTGGACTACACATGCAGAAGCGAGTAAGGGTTCAACGCATTGGTATCCAAGGCAATTACTTCCCCATCACTTCAGCAGCCATGATTGAGGATAATGGTCCAGGGAGGAGACTGACACTATTAACAGATCATGCAGCTGGAGCAGCAGCCTGGCAACAAGGATGGTTAGAGGTGATGGTAGAGAGGAGGACATTCTATGATGATGCCCGGGGTATGGGTGAGGGTGTGACAGACCAGAAGCGCACTGTTGGCCGCTACTGGCTGCTGGTAGAGGAGACAAGGGGCCCTGAACCAGTGGCACGCCTCTCACTGGCCGCCCACCACCTGACTAATGGCCTTAACTACCCTGTCACACAGCTCATTAATGAAGGACTCAATGCTGACCAGTTAAACTCAGGAGCCCACCTCATTACAAAGCCGCTGCCCTGCCCACTCCACCTCCTGACCATACGCACTCTACCTGAACCCCAGTACCCCAGCCTCCTACCCTCACGTACAGCACTCATGATCTTCCAGCACCAGGCCCCCTCATGCACCACCTCATCATCTGTTGCCACGTGTGCCAGCCTAGCAGATTCACCCTTCTCCGGCACTGACCTAACACTACAGGTTAGTCCAATATTTTTATTTAAGGGAGTTCTAATCAGTTCACCTTTTTCTATATAGTATTACAGGTCACAACTGCTATTAACTAAATGTTAGATTATACAGAATATCATCATAGAAGTCTCGCCCATTATCCAAGTGCTAATGGTGTCTTAAAAAAAAGGAAATGGGATATTGATAATGATAATAATGGCTGTTTAATTGACTGAGTGACTGACCATTGCAGGTGTCTGGGATGCAGCTGACGTCCCTAACAGCCACCAGCAGTCGAGGAACATTGGGGTCGTTATCAGAGCTCCATGTTCCCCCACACACCCTCAGAGCAGTCACCCTCACCTTCCCACAGCCACCGCCACCCCCACCGCTCACTGAAAAATAGAAGATACCATATTACTGTAGACCCTCGATATACAATGAATAATAACTTGTATCCACCACTTCATTTTACACTTCAGTCCCACATTGAAGACCACCAGATTTACTTGTATCCAACAATTCATTTTACACTCAGACCCACATTGAAGACCACCACCAAATATTTTCCCAGGCTTCTGTTATTCATTTCCATACAGACTAATTAAGGGATTTACTGGGCCTGTGTTAAAAGGATAGTGCTAAATTCAGTCATCTTATATCGAAGGCCTACTGTACATTATCCCCCACATGGTTGCCAATTATTACAGTTGGTTTACAAAGGCCGGTGCTGTAAATTTCCGATGTTTGTCTGTGATCACTGTTTGGAGCATTAGAGCTGATAGTCATAATTATATATAGCTTGTTGTGCACGAAAACCACCATCACTATACATTCATATTTCCTCCAAAAGATCAGGAAAACGTCAGAAATTTATTGATGTATTGGCCAGAGACTTGACCACCGCTGTAAATTGGCACCACTGAATTCCTCCAGATGCCTTTGAACACGAAGGGCTTCAGTAGTTCTCCTCCCACGAACCTAAATTATTCCTTCCCCCATTGACTATACTGTAATTGTTTCTCCCGGCTCTCCTTCAGACCAGAGTCCCTCCCTCTCTGTACTTCAGCAGTCCTTTAATTCTTTCCCTCAGTTTTCTTCGTGCTTGCTGTCCCTCCTCTCCATCATTCTTCTTTCTTAGTTTCCCTGCATTTCTTACAACATGCAGAAGTTCTGTTTGTATTCTCGTTCTCCCTTTTGTTTGGGTTCTGTCGCAAGACTTTCTGGCCTGGGATCCATTTTGTCACTTGTTGTAGAGGAATATCAGTATTATCCAATCCTCTCAGTATCCTTGTATTGTACTGTACAGTACTTTATTCCCCATTACACACTTGAACACTTCTGCTCTCACTGTTATCAGATAATGCCAGAAATATTATGTTTATCCTATATCACAAATAGTAGATGTTATGTAAAGACAAATACTTTAAGAGGGTAGTACACTTTTGGTATGTAAGACCACCTTGATTCCTCCAAAGTATGTCAGGAAACAGGACTAGATTGACAAAGATAAAGATGGCCTGTTGTTGCCTGGAATAGTTGGGAGGAATCATGTGCTCCATATTTATCAAGAATACTGTACAGTACTACCCCCTTAATTAATTAAGGTTGGTGGAGATTACTGAAGCCTCCACACAGTGCAACAGAACAGACCTCTATATAAAGTTATCACTGTTTACTGTAGTCACACTCTACCCATTTTCTTGTTTTTTGACCAAATTGCTTCAGACTCTGCAGGATACAGTGTACAGTATCTTGTTTACCCAATACAGTAACTTCTTCCCTTCTTGTTTGTTACCCATATCCCCTTCCCTCATGTATGAATGTAATTTTGGGCTCTGTTTATTTGAGTCCATATATATATAAATATATATATATATAGTAGGACTTCTTTAGATTTCTGGGTGTTTTTATGGCTGTGGGGTTGCATTCCTATAGATTTGTGAAACCAAAGTTCATTATATAATAATATAATGTAATATATATTGCTGTATTAGTTATAAACATGTTCATGAAATTTTTATATGTATATGGTTTATAGAGAATGAAAATTTTTGAAGAATTAAATTATATAAATAACGTGTTTACAACTTCTTTTCCTGATTGATGCATGAGTATAATACTGTATTATATAATATTGTATGCACTATCAAACAATTTCCTATATGACTGTGCCATGATACATATACAGTATGTGAATAGAAAGGATGACATATTTGAATTTACAAATTTATGACTTTTATATTAATTCATCTATTCATTTATTAATTTTTTATTAATTAATTTATGTATTTATTCAAGTGCTGAAGTTTCTAGATCAGGGGTTCCCAAAGTGGTCGATATTGACCTCCAGGGGTCGATGGGATCATCCAAGGGGTCGATGAATAGCCAGGGGGTCGAAAGGGGGTCGATGAATAACCAGGGGGTCGGTGAATGTTTACTGTTAGGGTCGAACGGACCATTGAAGCCTCCAATTTGAAGTTCTCGATTATAATTTGTAAAAATCTGAAGAATATCAGACACCATTAGATTAAAAAAAATTATATTAATTTCTTGAATTCACAGTTCTTGACAATAGGCCAATTTTTTTCAGTAAATCTTCAGAAATTTCAGCAGCGCTGGCAACATCCTTCACATTAATGATGTCAACAGTGAAAGAAGAAAAGGTATGTTGCACTGAGAATTAAGCTACATATACTGGTACACCTTGACATATTTTCTTACTGTGTGTTACCTTTTTATCATACTACATACATGTCAACTACTAGTACTACTACTACTGTACTACTACTCGTACTGATTTTGGCATCGGTGTTTTTTTCTTGAATTATTAAAAGCTAGGCTGCTAGGGGGTCAACAGAAAATGTGCAACTTCATTGGGGGGTCGACGAGTTAAAAAGTTTGAGAACCCCTGTTCTAGATGGTCCAAAAAGACCTGAACAGTGCACACAGCTAATTCTTGTGATCTTGAACAGTTAATGCTCATCTTTCATGAATCTTCAATTCATTATTATTTCTATTTTTTTTTTACAATTTCATTATTCTCATGGTTTGAATATTAGTTTTATTACTAGTTTTCCTTTTACTGTACCTCTTTTTATTCACATGACTTAATTCGACTCAATCCAGTCTTGTATTTTATTACATATATCCTTTTCATTTTCTCATCATTTCTTTTTCTCAGCTACAGTATTTGGGCTCTTCTGTAGTACCGTTTGGTATCTTGTGCAAGCCTGTACCCTGTAGGAATGGTCTGGCAGTTTTTATAATAATAATAATAAGCCAGGAGGACCCAATAAGTATGGTACGTACGGTAGGATAAGGAAAAAGGTGATAAAGGAGGTGGAAGGGAGAGAAAGGTAAGTGAAGTGAAGGATCGAGGGAGGGAGAAAAGGTTTAAGTGTAGGGAAGCAAAAAGGAAGTGAGGAGTGAGGAGGAAGAGAAGGATAAGTGGAGGGAAGTGATGGAGTGAGGGAAAGGAGAGAAGGGAGGGATAGAGAGAGAGAGAGAGAGAAATCGGGAAGGAAAAAGGGAGAGAAAAGGATAAGTAAAGAGAAGTAAAGGTTGGTTGGAGGCAAAGGAGAGATCGAGAAAGAGTAAAGAAACAAGGAAGGTAGGGAGAAAGATATAGAAGAGAATGAGATGAATTAATTAAGGCTGAGAGATCTTGCTGTGAGACATGAATATTTTTTTTTAGATAATAAACTGAACAGAAGGTAAAATAAATAATCTCAAAAACGTAGAAATTACCACATTCGTGGTGCATACGACGATGGTGTGGTACCGGCACGACCATGGCTCCATAAACGATCAATAGTAGAGCCATCGTACCGGTACCACACCATCGTAAATACCACGGATGTTCTTGCACACGACCCTTAAAATGATAGGCCATGCTGGTGTTTATTGTCATCCTTTTAATTAATTATACAAAAAAAGTGAAATGGCACCACTGAAAACCTAACTGGTACCACTGACGGTAATTGGCACCACTGAAACCCGCCGACCAATCAGAACCCGGGAATGGCAGGGGTTGGACCAATCAGAGGGCCGGAGTGAATGACGCTTGCACAGTGTAAACACAAGCAGTGATGCCAAATATGGTGAATTTTCCCTAGACATGAAAAATTAAAAGTACCAATGGGGAATTTTTCATACAGACTGTTCTAGAGTAAAATTTAATGGGGAAATTTCTACCAGTGGGCCGAGGAGAGTCAGAGGTAAAAAAATCCTGTTGTGTTAGCAGTGATGACCCCAGCAGAGTTACATTTATGCCATTAGGGATGGTGAAACTATTTGGTTAATTAAATATATTCTTTCCGTCGACAAGAGTGGGTTTTATTATTCACCGTTCATGCCATTAGTTGAAAGTTTTCTCCACCCTCTTTTTAATAGTGATGGTATTGGTACAGTGGCTGAAGTTGAGGTAGAAAAAGGAAAAAAAAAAAAAAGCATAATATAGCAAAACCATCAATGAGACTTGGCAACACTGTGTCAAGCCAACCCCTCTGAGCTGGCAACACTGGACCATCACAAACAACAAGGCCCACCCCACCACCGCTAGAGTTAGTGCCTCTATTTTCACCCCTAAAAATGCGTGTAAAACTTGATCTGAGTGAATTTTTGGAGGACGAGCGTAAGTTTTCGGTGGTGAAGGTGAAGGAGAAGCAGGCCAAGACGGTGAGGGACGTGTTAATCAAAATAGCTGACCTTTTTAATGTGGACGTCGGCATACAACACTCGGGTAACGTTATGTGACATTTTTTGGAGCAACTCATTTCCTCCAAACCATTCCATCATGATGTCCTGCTTTCAAATTAGCTTAAATTAGCCCTTCTTGTACGTACCGGCTCCTATGTACCACTGCTTCCTGATTACTCCATACTATTCCTACTATTCCATACGAATATGAAAAATGTGTTGATCTTATCTTCATTTTTCACCCAAATCCACTTTTGATTTGACATTTTATTCATTATTAGTCTTGAAAGAAAATGAAGGTAAATTTACAGAAAACCTGGGTTCACTATATTGTATATATTAGTATCATTACCCACTATTTTGGACCATTCTAACACACTTTTTCATCTATAGTGTTTCTCTCGGAAATGCCTCGTTTTCGAGATATGTCCCGTTTACAAACATAATTTGGAAACTAGTCTTACCTGACCTAACCTAACCTAGACCATAGCAGACTACCGGGACCTAACCTGGGCAAACTACCGGGGTATAACCAGTGTAAACTATCAAAAAGTGACTGGGGCAAATTTCCAGGACCTAGCTTAATGTGTTAATACTGGTCAAGCCTAGCCAAAAACCCAGTTATTCTGTAATAATACCAAAATTAATGACATATTGCATTGTAAGTTACATCAAATTAATTTTCGTATTATAACATAATACATGTAATTATTCAGATGACTGCCAGCCGTTTTAACAATAATGTATTGGTTTGTATTATTCCAACTATATTGCATAAATTCTATTAATTTTCCTGATTTCCCTATTAATCTCTCATGACTTAATACTTAAGGGTTTTGGTGCCTCTTCGGCCACAGCCACTCCCTTACAGTTTTTCAATTGTCCCTCTTTTCTTACTATTTCCTTCCTGCTTACTGTCTCACCTCTATCACCTGGTGTTATCTGACCTCACTGTTGTGGCACCTAATATCTATCAATCAAGTAAATTCTTAGATGGCCTTCTATTTTTATTCTTTTTTAATTTCCCCCCTATCTGGCCAATGTTATTCTATTATTGAATCATCTGGGATCATTGTTACTTTTCCTAAAATGTCTATTTCATATATACGGTACAGCTGTTGTGCTCTACTTGCTTAGAGCTATCGGTATATCTGCATAAGAGGTCCACGTGGCAAACATTTACAATTTGTCTATCACAAGGGGACAATGTAATGTGTTGGTGTGTAATGAATTTAAGAGGAGATTGCACTTATTTTTGGCACACCCAAATTGTACACACACGTGCACGCACACACGCATAGACATTCACATGACATACATTGATTACCGTAAGGAGGGGTGAGTTCGGACATTTTTTCGAAAAAATGTTTTAGTCGAGTATTCTTCTTCAAAGAAGCAATCAATCAGAAATTGGTTTTCGTGGTTCTTTTCTTTTTTATTCCCTCTTGCTGCCATAGGGATAACGTTTACTTGTGTAATGCCTAAGTAGGATAAAAAAAATAGTTCTCCCAATTATAAATTTGATAAAAAATCTGAATGCTGTCAAACTACTCCTGGGAAACATAAACCAGAGCACCAATAAGGCAATAACAGATGTCATTTCTCATAATATTTAGTAGAATGAAAATAGAGATATTGAAACGTCCTACCTGTATCTCATTATACTCCATTGGGATTTTAAAGAAATCTATCAGACTCATCTGCTCACCCCTTTCATCTCTCCTTTTCCATGTGTACCTGTGGATCAGTTTGTGCTCGAAGCAGGTGTTGGCGAGGAACAACCCCGCCTCGGCACACAGATCCACCAGGCACTCACCATTCTCATTTATTCCATTCACACCCCACTTGCCTACTACATTTCCTCTTCTCTCATTCCCTACTCTCCCATTCATGTCTCCTATCATCACTATCCTCCTCCCACTCTCAAATTTCCTCGAGCAGTCAATCAATTCATAGGTCAGGGCCAGATTAATAATTAAGGAGTGGCTGGTTTTCTGTTCGATGAGGGACAGAGTGTAAATGTGGTGGAAACAAGTATTTATTCATTGTGTATTGATGGTCTACTGTTTTTATATCATAGTCAGTGTAATTTTGACTGACTTTCTGCTTGTCTTACCAGATGATCCAGCACAGAAGCCAACTGTAGGATTGTTTGAAGATGAGTTTTACATTCATCCAGATCAAACTTCAGCTGTTTTACAGGATACTGGTGTCCTCAGGTATGTACGGTATAATAAGAAGTTGTGTTGCCTAATTGTCTACGGTACCTTATATTATATTTTGATTTCATTGGGCGATACTAGCATAATGTGTTAATATAGTACTGTACTTAACTTTTTCAATAGAATATAGCAGAAGGTGTTAGTGTTGTACATGCACTATTTGTGATATTGTTAGCCTATTAACCAGCAATCTTTTTTATTTATTACCATTATATACTTAACCAAGTAGCTAACATTTATGTAGATGTAATTACCATGTTAGAGATTTTATTGAAGGTTTTATTTCAAGTTAAGATAGACCTCAATAAAGACTTGTCCTTAATGGTACTTTCAGGACCAAGGTTTACCTATAATTATTTTATCTTGTTTAGTGAAGGTGGATTGATCTTCAAGTGGCATTTTATGATTACAGAGTCAAGTCACTTCCAAAACCTGGGTCCGGAAAGAAAAAGAAGAAAAGCAAACGAGATCACACAGAGGAAGACAATGTTGCTAAAGATGTCAGTGACAGAAAGGAAAGGAAAAGTAAGAAGGGAAAATCTGATGAGGAATTTATGGAAATACAGAATGATGTAAGCTCTGAAGAGAAGAAAGAAAAGAGGGGCAGCCGTATTTTCGAAGAGTGTCAATCCCTAGAAAATGAAGATGACGGCAACAGGAAGGCACGTAAGCGCAAGAGAGGTAAAACAACAGAGGATGCAGGTGGGGTAGAGATGAGTGACTTGGAGCAGAGAGCCAAGAATAGTCGAATGATAGAGGAACTGTCTGATTCAGAAGATGAACTGCTGGTGAAGCAGAAGGGAAAGTCAAAGAAAGTAAAATTCTCAGAGCCACTGATAATTGAAGATGAGGATGTGGAGGAAGTTTACAGCAAGAAAAAGGGAAAGAAAAGTAAATTGAAGGTGGATGATGCTGAACTCGCAGGGGAGGTGGAGGAAGTGACACTCCCAAGGAAAAAAAAGTCAAAGAGAGAAAAGGCCACCGAGTCACCCTTCCCCTCTGAACCAGTTGTGGAGAAGAGAATGTCAGTTGAATATTCCCCTATACAAGAACACAAGGCAAGTAGAAAGAAAGGTGACAGGAGCCTGTCAGTGGAAGAATTGGCTTGGGTGCAAGGTCAACAACAGTCAGAAATAAGGAGAAATAGAATCAGGGAGGAAAAGATTTCTCAGGAAAAGGTTGTGTCCACCAGTACAATTATAAACCTGGAGAGTGAGGATGTGGCAGAAGACAGCTTATCATCTTCCTCAAGTATTGAATCATTCCAGGTAGAGCACCAGGCCTTGAGTAAAGCGGCTGGATTCAATAGTAAACATTATGTAGTGGACTCTGTGACAGACCCCTTGATGGTTGATGAACCATTATTCAAGGCAAAGAGGAGGAAGAGAAAACATAAAAAGAAGAATAAGAATGGAAGAGAGCTTGAAGAGAAGGATGAAATTAATGTTTCCCATACAGGTATCACTGTGGAGAAGTATAATAAACCTAGTACAAGCACTGACATGCAAAGGTATCCGAGTTACCAGTGGCCTGGCAGCAATCAGCGGCCTCTCCTTAACTCGAGCTTCACCCGTAAACATGTCCATTTCACCAGTGATGATGAGGTTACACCTAGTGGAATTGAGAAGACTCCATCGCAGGATATTGAGATCGTCGAAACAACTACCACTACCTTAGAGGATGATAGGTTTGAAGCAGAATCATTCCCTGGATATCAGTGGAGGAACAAGTCCAAATCTCAGTCTGTTGATAGTTGGCCTTCACGTACTGCCAGCTTCCCCAGAAACAGAAATATGTCTCGCATTACGTGTAATCCGGCGCATACACCCGTTGATGTTGAGGCAGAAGATAAGTATGAAAGGAATGAGATCTTTCTCTCCCGTCACAAAGGACCTCCTCAAGTCCTATCCAAGACCCCCACCAGCAGCAGCAGTAACTTAGACGAGCTGGCCACCTTACGTCGAATCTGTGAAAACAAGACTATCACTGTGTGCAAGGTGGACACCAGAAAGGAGCAGACAAGAATTCGCCCCAAGGAGACCTCTTCTGAAAGACCCTCACCGCTGTCCCATCATCTCGACCCGCCATCGCCACTACGTCCAGGTCCCAGGAGAGTGGATGAGGAGACGAGGCAAACGTTTCAGAACATCATGGCAATGCAGAACAATTCAACTCAAATTTTGGCGAGAAATCCCAGACAAGTAGTCCAGCTTGAGGATTCGGATACAACAATCTTTCCCAGGCACAGAGGACCTGATCTTGGTTCTTCAGTACAGGAGGTTAACAATAAATCTCCAGGCAAAATGCACTCACCAGAAAACAGGAAAACCAACGGTGAAGAGCTGCATGTAATTCCATCTTTCCAGAATGTTAGTCCAAGAAATCCGGCCATTCACCAAAAAATTCAAAGTCAACAAGCAGGACAGCGCGGCAAGGAAGGTCAGACATCCCAACAGGATAGAGATGAAGAATGGAAAGAAACTCGAACTACCAAGTTGTTATCTAGCATCCTTAATGAGGCAACACAGCGAGGAAGCTCTGGAACACCTCAGTCCAGATCCAAAGAAATGCCAAGAAGGACGCACCAGCCATCAGGGGTAGGGGCACTCATTAGTAGCCTCAGAGGTCAGGTTGGTAGCAGTGTAGAGATGGATGGAGGGGATTTGGAAATTCTGGGTAATGACAAGTCAACCACTTCTGCCCTTGCCCGAGAGACACTTGTCAATAGGCAAGTTGTGGCTGAACGACTAACGAAGGTATCTGAGCCCCTCCATAACATGCAGACTCCTGGAACAAGCACAGTAAAATACGATTCTCCAGCCCGGTTAGTGAATCAGAATGTGAACATGGCAACAGTCCCCCTCAGGGTTGAGAGTGAAGTAGTGGATTTAGAAAGTGAGGAAGAAATTGAAATACCAGTAACAAAAACTATAGAGCATGAAACTGCAGACCATTCAGAAAGCTTAAATGAGGAAACTGTACCTCAAGAACCCAAGAATTTCATCCCAAATCAGCAAGAGAATAAGTCCATCTCGGATAATATCATAGCCAAGACAGTTCCATTAGAAATTGGGAAGCCTGACAGTTGTAATAGGACAGACATTCAAGAAGCAGAAGTAATACAAGACGAACAGAAACCCCCTCAAGGAACGGCGGGCCGTGATCATCGAGAAGGTATGGATGTTGTTGAAGATGTCATCGAGTACGAAGAAGAAGAACTTGAAGTGGAAGAGGAGGAAGAAGATGTCGGCCTGGAAGAGGAAGAGTGTTATGATACAAGATGGGGGGAGGTAGATGAAGATGGGGCAGAAGTGATTGAGGATGATGAGGAAGAAGATATGACTGATATTTACGGTGATTTAATTGACGAAGGCATTGATGATAATGCTAAAGTTCAAGGTACTTCCGATATTGACAAAGAAATTGGCTCAAGGTTAAAGGAATGTCTTGAAAAAATATCTGAGGTTCCTCCAAAATGTAATTTAGAAGATGTGAAAGGAGGCCATGGTAGTGAAAAAGTTGCTGGTATAATGACAGGCCAAAACAGTAAAAGTGAAACAAATAACTTCAGTTTAAAAAGTAGCAGTGAGAGAACAGTGGATGTGAATGCCAGCTCAAACAACAAGGATGTGATCAATATTGCAGAAAAAGCTCAAGGAGAATCCGGGGACAAGCACAGTGTTGCCGAAGTTCATCAAGCAAATGGAAAGGAGCTGACCACTTTTCAAGAATCAAGAACACTAACCAAAGAAGCTGAGGAGGAAGAGGTGGCGAAGAAAGATGAAGAAAAATCACCAGGGAATGAAAACAAAGGCATAGAGGAGGTAAGAGCGAATGAAACTGTGAGTACAAGCCTTCGATCACCATCTCCCGAGGTTATTCAGGTGACTCCAGCAATCCCTCCAAATAAGGTTCCTGCAACACAGATACACACCCTCATACAACACACAACAGTCACCAACATTGTACCTAACATGGTCCCTACACCAGCCCTTGTCCCAGCACCACCACCACCTCCACCTCTATCACATCATCCCCAGATCAGAGCACCCTTAGCTGGCAATTCCCCAAGCCAGTCAAACTTCACTGCCAATCCTCAGTCTCTGTTTATGTCTCTTCCCCCTCAGTATTCACTCAACCAGCTAATAAATCAGACCTTATATAATAATATGTCAGCCCATAATTTCATGCCCGGATCACCCCTTGCCAATGCTGCTCATCTTTCATCATTTGTAAATAATCCTTCCACACATCATCATCATCATCATCATCATCGCTCTCACCCATCATCATCACTTTATGGAAATGCCAATCGTCACTCTACCTCCTCACAGCAGAACCATACACCTAACCTCCATGGTATGGCAGCTCTTGTAGGAAGCCCTTTACAGATAGGCTCAACCCTTACCCAACACACCCAACCTGTCCATCCACTCCTTGGAATGCCCCTAACCAACCCCAGACCCAGGGCAGGTATCTTTCAACGTCCTCCTGCATTACATTTTATGAATCCCTTCTTGGCTTTCCAGCGTTTCCCTAACTAAGATTTCCGTGTCTGTATTGCAGTACTTCGTGTAACTACAGGTGTATCATTCTCATAACTAGCCGGTGATGTTTGTGTTCGTAGTACAGTAATTGTATGGAAAAGTATTATTAGATTGTGACATTACATATAAAACTGAATCATTAGAATTTGTGACTGCATTCATTTTATAGAATGTCTACTACTGTACATTAACTTGTATGTATGCTGGTACAGTAATTATACTCTTGATAGTATATTTTATAGTAATATAATTTTTATAGTTTATTTTCTACTTAGAAAGTTTTAACTACTGTATTTTATGGGTGGACTGTTGATTGGTACAGTCACAGCACATAGTCCTTGAACAGGGTGTAAAGGGAAGCCTGGTCAAAGACTATGTGCCACGACTGTACATACATTTACATAACTTTAGTTACACATGCTTTTGGTATCAAGTAAGCATTAATATTTCGTGTGATGTCTCATTTTAACTCGATATAGTTAATAATTAGTAGGAATTTCCTCTGACTGCTTATTTTCAGTACCTGGAATATGTGTGAGGACATACTGTAGCCTATGTCTTTGTAATGGCCAGATTGCATAGCCTATTTTGTTTGGGTTTGCTGTTACTATATTTCAGCTTGTGAATTATTGCTTAACACTTCACTGCTGTCTGGTTTAGAATACAATAATTACATATGTACCAGTAATCTTATCACAGGTGCATAGGGCTATATATAAGAATATCCGTGGTGTTGAAGTTGGCACAGTACCGGTAATATGTTCCTTAATTGTGTCTAGTGAGTCATCATACTGATACTACGCCATTGTCAACACCAAGAGTGTTCTTGCATATAGCCAATAGTGTGAGTGAGAGGAAAATAGGTGACTTTATATTTAATGTGTGTGTGAATTGTTGGAAGGAATTTCCAGACGGAGAAAAGGGGAGTATGAATTGATTGCATGAGAGTGGTTGCCTTAAATGTGAATGGGAGTTTTTTGTTAGGTGATAAGGCTAGTATGTGAGGAAAATTCTTGTTTTGTAAATTCTATTATTGGATATGGTGACTTCAGTAAGTTACCTGATCTTCTTTGGTGCTGTGTAGAAGGGAGTTTTAGGATGATTTTCAGTATTAGTACAGTAAGATCTCGCAATTAATGAGTTGTAAGTACCAAAAAAACATTCGATTAGATACAAATTCATATGGATTGTATCCACTAAAGTGGGGAAAATAATGCTGGAGTATCTGCTTGTGCTAGTGTAAGTTATGCCACATTATTCTCATATGTATACCCTTATCCACTGTATTTTTTTACACTGGAGTAAGGAAGAGTATCTGATGGAGATGGAATGATGTCATGATATCATAGTAATGCTTTGAAAATGCATCAGCCAATAACAATGCAGAACTGTTCCAGTTGATCATATCCAAAATTTGAAATAATTACTAATAGCCTACCACTGAAAAATAATTCCCTACCTCTAGTCAAGATTGTTCTTATGAATATTTTAAGTATGATTACAAATTCAACTTCTTGTAACAAAATTGTGTACCCTTTGACAATGTTGATGGCTCATGTCCCTCAGGGAATGAACGCTGCATTGGCCTTGCCAGCCATCAGCGGCCTCCCAGTGGGGGAGTGGACAGCTATGGCAAGGGAGGGATGAGCATATGAGAGTGGGGAATGTGAAGGGGATAGTGGATAGGAATAAGAGGTGAGAGGTTGTTGAATGTATTAAGAATGGGAGCTGAGGATGAATAGAGTAAATTGGTCCTTGGTGGCAGGCTTATTTGATGATGATACTGTGTTGATGGCTGAGAGTGAAAGGGAGTTGCAGAGGGTGGTGGATGAGTTTCAGTTTGTGTGTAAATGAAGGAAACTAAAGGTAAATGTTGGTAAGAGTAAGACGGTGGTATTGGAGAGGGTAGAAACTGAAATGATTGACTTTGCTATACCTTATAGAGTAGGAGTGACAACTGGGGCTAAGTGTGAAATGATGGAGGAGGTGAGGGAGCTTAAGTACTTAGGAACAGTTCTCTATAAACATGGCAGTATGGAAGGAGAAATTAGTGAGAGAGCAGTGAGGTATAGACAAGTCATAGGATCACTGGGGAGGATTATGAAGGGTAGAAGTGCGAGCATGGAAATGAAAACGAGACTACAAAATAGTATGATACTGCCAGCAGTGACATATGCGTTGGAGACATGCACATGGAGTAGTGCTCACAAGTCTAGAATACGTGCAACTTGAGAGGAGCATATGGCTTTACCAGGTGGGATGGAGAAAGTACAGTAATGAGAGTATGTATGAGAGATATATGAGTGAGAAGGCAATTAGTATTGAGTATGGAATGGTTGAGAGGGTAAAGCGTAATACATTGAGGCCACCGAACGTCGTAAAACACCCTCGCTGGTACCATAACAGCTGCAGTATTAGGGAATTACAGTGCTCGACAAAAGTCTGTGCCGGGTATAAACAAAATCAGCCGAGTGCTATAGTCAGGATGTTTTTACGTGTGGAAAAGGAGTAGTACCCAAACTGATTCACTTTGATGTTAGTTGGTAGAACAACAAGTTTTCCTAAATCCTTCCCAGAAATAAAAGCCCCAAACCATTAGGTAATCAGGGTGCTTTATTGTCCCACAAATGTAACGAGGGTCCAGAGGGTAACACTCCTTACGGCGGTAAATGTTAGAACTTGTGTTAGAAGTAACAGAAAAGATTGACTCATCCGACCACAATACGTTTAGCCACTTTTCTTCAGGCCAAGCAAGATATTCCTTGGCAAAAGCAACCTTACACTGCCTTTGCTTAACCCTTAAGAGCCTATTGACTTAATATCACGTCACCAAGAATTTAGGCCTTGAAGCCAATTGACGTAATATAAAGACTCAAAAAAACTCTGCTTGGGCTATATTTTGCCACTTCATTGGTAACACTGGTTAGTTTTGGGCCTACTAGTGTGGACTGACTTTAGAAATACCGAGTCCTGCCTCTGTGGGTGGGGTGGGAGGCGGCCTCTTTGATGCCTGCTCTCTCCCTACCATACCACCCACCAACACCCCTTTCTACTCCCCCACACTGACTCCGCCTCCTCTCTTATCCTTCCTACTCCCTCCCCAAGTTCCCATGCTTTGATAATCATACATGGGATTATGGGAAGCTCATCTAAGTCATATTGCACCTCGTTTATATGCGTACTGGGCAATACACACACATACGCACATGTTATACGTACATAACGTTACTATATAAATATATGTGTACAGAGTAAGCCTGCAGTATGCTATTATATATATATACAATATATTTATGCTTTGAAAACTATCATTTCGTCATTTTTGGTCATATTTCGTCATATTTTAGCGTAATAAATTACGCTATCACGTTTTCCTAGCTCTTTGAGGGGTAACTGGTTTTTTTCTCGGACTTTGACGCACTCCCCTACTCAAACCAGTCGACTTACGGAACTTTCGATTGAAGATTCTGGTGTGTAAAATCAAGTTCTACAAATCTGTAATAACATAATTTACCTAAACAAAACTTTTAAAATCACCCTGTAATTGCGGTTCAGGCGAAAGTAGCGGTAGGTGAATTGCGGTTCCTAAGGGTTAAGAGTCAAGATGGATTTCTTTACAGGGCGGTGGCTTGTGTACCCAAGGCAGTGAATGTGCCTGCTCACCGTACACCGTACACCATTGGATTCGTTGACAACACGAGCTGAGGTGCGAAGATTCTTTTCAATGTCTCTTTTCAATATGGTCTTGGCACGAACCGACACTTTCGTAGGCCTTTCAGACCTAGTTATGTGGGTAGGAATGTTACTACTGCCACCCTGACAAAAACAAGAAACCCATTTCCTCACAGACCGATGACAAACACCAGTTAAATTGGCTATTTCTTTAGTTTGATGGCCTGCTTCCTTTAAAGCAACTATCTTTGCAATAGTACAGTAAAAAGTCCCTTAATCCGGAGGTATATACCTTGAAATGCTTGCTCCCACGGAACTTTTTGGGCCCACCAATTTTACCCATAATTACTGTATCCCAAATTATTGAAAAACAAAAAACTGAAAAAGTAATCTCCTGGGACATAATTTAGTGTTGTGGGTGTCTACATTATTCATTATGGCTCCTAATAAACCACCAAAGAAGACCACTAAGAAGTTGAGACCTCATAAGACATTAAATTACGAGTGTCAGACTGTCTGCTACGATCCACCCGACACTCATAAATTACGTGTGACAGCCAGTGGTGCCAGGACTGATGCACAAAATTTCCCCAACTTCAACAACAGAATTTCCCTATTCGCCTCAATAAAACCCTGTTTACTGTTCTCATGAACATTGACGGTCTTTATTTTTTGTATTTCGTCTGTTAGAAATTTCCCGGTTTACTCTTGAACTACAGTATCTATATAATTTCCGTGTGTCTACTACAAAATTCCATGACAGAAAAACTTCCCTGCACTTGTTGCCAGATGCAGGGAAGTTTATCTGTTTGGGGGAATTTTGAAGTCCACACAGGGAAATTATATAAAGATTGTTCAAGAATAACCAGGCAAATTTCTACCAGATAAAGTACTAAAATGACCATAATTGTTCAAGAATAAACAGGGAATTATTGAGGCAAAAAGATAAATTTTATAGGTGAAGTTACGGAAATTTTGTCAAGCAGACCTGGCAACAGCTGCAATCCTCCCATCACCCCCTCCCTACCTCATAAAAGGACTTTTACTGTATCATGTTTCAACGGAATGTTCCTAGCCAGTCTTAGGTAGTAACACAGAGTATGGCAAAGAAAGAGTCACACACCCTACATATAGAGAGCGAACGACTAAATCAACTTGGTGACAGTACAAATAGCTACCCTCCAGTAAGTACCTCCTCTTAGGCCTCTCAGGGAAAATACCACGTCATCAATTGACTTTTGAAATATTTCCCTCACAAAGATAAAGGTCTTTCTTTTTTCACCAAAAGTCTGTGCATGTGTACTCTACCTGGCACAAACTTTTGTCGAGCACTGTACCCTCAACTTCCCTCCCTCTGTGGCTGGGTACCAGTTTGGAAGTCGTGACGTGTGCGCGTATGTGAGTAGTAGTTGACCTGGTCCATGGTAATGGGGTTGATAAAGCCAATGTCCAGTGTTGGAACAGAAAAAAAAATGTGAAGAGAATGTGAGTTTTGTGGAGTTTGTAAAGAAGGTGTATGGAAGTGAAGTTATGGGACCTGGCATGAGAGGCAGATCACTGGTCAGATGAGAGAACAGAGTGAAAGAATATTCGAGGGAGAAAAACGTAAAGGGCAGAGGAGGGCTTGACCAAGTATGGAGGGAGTGTTGGAACAGGAAAAACTGGAGACTCTTCTGCCATAGCCATTGGGGGAGTTCCTGGAGGGAATGAGGCATCAGAGCTATAGTGTAGTATAGTATGATGACAAATTGTAAATTTGACAATCAAACAATTCTATGAAATTGATAGAGGATAAGTGCAATACTTTACTTGTTGATGACAGACATTGCTTTTTTCCACGAATGTATTATTGATTTCTGCTCCTGGAGTTGGCACTTCTTTTCAATCCCCTAAATAGGACGACAGTCACATAAATTGATTCAATAACACAGTTTTAGTTGGTTTGGTTATATAGACCAAAAACCTACAAAAGTTGGATTGGTATATCAAGACAAAGAACATTGTTTTACATACCACAACTCGGAGCCTAATAATTTTGTGTCCAGGAGGTCTGTATTTCTGTATCAGTTCATGATCACTCGAGGGAAGTGGATCTACATGCTTCAATATCTTGAGAGCTAAAGTCTTCCTCTTCAATGAAAACACTTGCTCGGCTAAGGTGACAACTGATTTGAACTGCCATCCCTTTATTTTTATTAATACGAATGTGGATAAAGGTCCAATAGAGTTTTTAGAAGTGAACTCGTTAGGTAGATGCGAGATCCCACTGTACTCTTTAATTAATCATTTTACGTCGACAGTAATTATGTTAGCCTTCCTTTTTTTTTTTTTTTCTCGCAATGTTGTACCTGAATCCTTTACAGTCATTGATCTCCTACTTTCTATCTTTTTACTCTCAGTAGACCTTAGAAACTACTACATAATACAGTATAAGTTTTATTGACACTAATTTCTGCTTTTGTGTTGGTCCACTTTAAGGTACCGTATCTATTATAATTAAGGCATAATTTATTTTTAGCATAATTTTATCTGATTTATATACTTGATAAGTCTGGCATATTTTTTTTTTTAAATATGTCCATTTATGTTTTAAATCCCTAAAAATTTCCTGGTGTTTAAAATACTCTTATTCTGTAGTGTGCATGAATATAGAATGAAAGTAGGCGGTACGTTTGAGGGGAGGGTATGAGGTGAGACGGCTGTGAGAATGATTACGGTACCATTAGATTGTTAGACCCATATGCACAGTACATGTTGGCTTTATTTTCAAATGTACAGGCACTCAGAAATTATTTGGCACACCTTACTCTGATATTCATGGCAAAGGTCCCTGTATCAAATGGTGTGAATACTTGTTTTATAGTAGATCCTCCCATGGTGTGGCATAACGTATTGTAGCTGTAAGGGTGCCAAATGTTTTTTAAAACCTGTACTGTAGGGGCTGAGAAATTGCACATAATACAGTATATTATTTATTTGTAAGGATAATCAGAACACAGTATAGCGAGCCCTTTAAGCCTGACATTGTTTGCTAAATTGAAAGGAGCCAGATGTTATAGAAATAATTTAGTTAACATTAATTATGTTTGTAGATCCAAAATATGTTTATGGATGAACTGCATTATTCTTATGTTATTTGTAATTGAATTTTATAAGTATATAACCATGAATTATCAGTCCTCAGAAAATCTTTTATACGAATGCAAATAAAGCTGTGTAAGGCTGACTATACTGTAGTCCACTTGGAAATGGTATAGAGATTTGATGCATTTAATTTACAGTCATGAAGAATTTTGACTGTAATTTGCATGCACAATTGTAACTTAATAGTAACTACTTACTGTTCATATAATATCTGTAGTGATAAAATTTTCCACCTAACATAATATCTTCAGCAAGCTTTTGTCATGTGATTATAATTTTTTTTCTTGGTTTATATCTTGGCCAATGTGTTTCCTCCCTCCTATAGACTAATTTTTTCTTGACTGTTGGTACATGGCCACATCATACCTTGTGTGGGCAGCATGCAAGGAGAGCAATAAGTTGGGCGATGAAGAGAACATTGTTTGTAAATCTGGAGCCACTGATTCCTCCAAGCAACAGGCCACCATTATTTTTGTTAATTTGGTCCTATTTCCTAGCATATATTGAAGAAATCAAGGCACTTCAGTATACCATAAATATATTTCTTCCTTAAATGACTCCAAATCATACTGGTCAGCACATATATTGGTGTTTCATGGTAGTCAGTGTGCAGTCACCAGCTTTATACAGTCAAGCTCACATGGTACTACAAGTTACAAGAATCAGGGGATGTTCGAACAAATTGACAAAGAATAAAGATGCATACTCTAAATATTATGTATAGTTGACTCTCGAATAACGCGTTTTTTATTTAACGCTGTGTAATATCTAGGGGGGATACGATTAAATAACGCTCTTTGTTTGATTTAACGTGGCCACGCTCACCCACTCAGAGTGCAGAGTGAGGAGGCAGAGTAGAGTGACGAGTGTTAAAAGTGAAGATAAATGTACTGTACTGTTACTTTACAAATGTAAATACAGTATTACAATTCGTATTTAAGCACATTAAATTCATATAACAATTTGTATTAAGGTTTTCGCAGACGACTTATGACCGAAATGAGTCATAAGCATACGTGGTAGTGGTGGAGGTGGTAGGGGGAAGGGGGGAGATAGCGTGTGATATCGTTTGTTTACATTTTATTTGCCATATACTGGTGTTACCTTCTGCTTTCTCTGTCCAAGAAATACTTCCTCCTTTATATCAAAGGATATGGCCTTCTGTTTAGTAAATGCACCACCTGGCATGACTGAGTGTTGAAGCTGGTGGCTAACTCGTAATTACTAAAAACGAGCGAGTCGCACACAAGGTGACAAGGCACGCTAGGCCTATATTCCCTTGACCTTGGGCTAGGCTGAATGGAGACTGAGGGTAGGGGGGGAAGGAGTGCGGGAGAAGTGGTGGCAACACACTCACCCACACTTCACAGACGACAGTGATATCATTTCGTGACATGCTCATTATGATTTCGCTCGTATTGTATAAGAACTCCTCAGATTTGCTTCACTTATTTTCGCCACCCATTCTATATTTTGACTCAACTATTCATACATTAGAGTAACAAAATCCCAAAAAAGGTAGACTTTTGCATTGTCCAGGAATGCAACCCCCCACTATTACCATTGTTTCCTATGGAGAAATTAAGTTTTTTTAATAACGCGACGTCTCCAGGAACGTAACTATCGCGTTACTTGAGAGTCAACTGTACTGTATATCCAGATGCTTATTTAGGGTAAGGTGTAGTGTATTGATTCCTCTAGACTATTTCATGAATTAGGCTCCCTTAGTATAAAAAAAACATTTTATGGCGCAGGTTGGAGGATTCATTAGTTTCCTGTTTACTTATACAGTACAGTAATGTCAACAGTCCTTTAGATATGTGCTGAAAGTTGACTTAGAACTATAGTATATTCACAGGTCACCAATTTTCATCTTATTCATGTAGAATTGAAAAAAATTATCAGTGCTTGTGACTGTAGTTAATTGAAATCACCTCAGTGTTTCTAATTGGAGATTGGTTTTGTGACTTAGTTTGGAGGATTCAGTCACTCTCAATTTTATTGTCACAGGTTTCTCCTCTAATTAACTGCTGAATAAAGAGGGAGTTGGGATTATTTGCATAGTACCATCAATTAAGAAAAAATTAAACTATAGTGGCACACGCACATACACACACTCTTCTACCACTCATGTTATTTATTATTTACATACAGAATACAGTTGCAGCCAGGCATTTGGGACTGTCCCGGACCTCTATTCATAAAGCTCTCCAGAGTTCTCACTCATTCACATGTTTGCATTACTGGCCTCGCCAAAATTTTTCAGGCTTATTTTGAAGCAGTAAGTCTATTTAATGATTTCAAGCAGTGGTGGGTTCTTGTCCTTCGACATTATTGAATACTTAATGACAGTTTTGTTTAGGATTTAACTTTACTGTTGTAAATACGGTCCCTGAAACAGGAGACCCTTGATATAACATCATCTAGGTTTTGGCCTAAAGGGCATGAGGGCACTACAGCTCAAAAACCACACTGTACCGACCGTGTGTGTGTGTGTACCCAGCAAAAAGAATCTCAGTTTAGCAGAACTGTACCTGTAAGATATAGTTGTCTTATTTCCTTACCACCAGTTGTTCATTTGTTGTTTCACCACATAATTATGTATCTATCACCTGCACATTCCACAGTACTGTACTTGGCTTACATCCTTCTTGATGACCAAATGGTGGGTTGTGGATCTAGTGTATTGGAGACTCTAAATTACTTGATAAAGCAACTAATATCTACATGGGTTGCTGTTGTAATACTGTATGGTTCACATCCCCAAGTGATATATTAAAGTATAGTACATGTATGGTCTTTCTTGAGATGTGATTTTTTTTTTTTTTTTTTTATACACCTAGACCTATGATGGTTCTCTCTTGCTACCGTATCTCATTACAGTACATAAATAATGGTTGCTAGTCTTTGTTGGTTGTCTTGTCTCTGATGTTCTCTTCAAGGTGTAATGTTGTACAGTAACACCCCCAAAACCCAGTGTTACCATCTTCTTGCGCTCTGTATGTGACTTGGTGCAATGGAATCTGAGTTTACAGTACTGTACTCATACTGCTTATCAGCCTTTTTTTATAACAAAGAAGACTGCGGGTCCTTGTCTGCTTAAGTTAAGTCTCGAGCTTGTGGAAAGCAAGAGGATGGGTGTGTGCTGCTCAAAGTTTATGCTTGTGAAGAAGAGGGAGGAGGCTGAAGATGGTGGTGCAGCACTGGATATTATGTAAACAAACTAGAATGCACGGCTATTTGGGCCAGAAAGTGCATTAGAGAAATATGAGACTTACTAGCTGGCTGAAGAATCAAGCTACAGTACACTTATTTTCCCTCACTTTTACTTTGTGGTAACTGAGTGCAATACGGACATACATTACCTTTGTCTGGTCAAAAAAATGCAGTCCTGTATAGTATTGACCTAAGAAGCAGTTTGGAAAGTACATACATGACTGTGTGAAGAGCGAAGTGCCTCTCTCCTTCCTCCAATCCAAGAGCCTCCTCCTCCTGCATCATGCACTGTGCTCAAGGCTTACATTACCCAGGTAAGCCGCTGTTCCGGACAAATTTACAAAGCAAACGCAGATTCCCACCATACAGTTCGGGTTTGGGGGTTTACTGTGCGATGTACCCTTGAGGAACATTGCTGAAGAATTTCTATCGCTTCATTTTATATACAGTACTTTAAACATCGCTTTGGATACATTTGTACAGTACAGTACATGAAAATGGAGAGATCATTGACTTTAAATGGCAGCTAGTCAGTAAAACCTCCATTATTTGTACTTGTGGGGGGATGTGTGTTTGCTGAATAAGTTTTGTAAAATCAGTACCGTAGTGAAGCTTCATGTTCTCAGCTTTCGTAGAGGCACTGGTCTTTGCACTGTTTTTCTTAGCTGCTTTATATAGTTTTTGGTAAATATGGAATGCTCAACTAATAACAAATTATGTGAAAAGTACAGCACCTTTATACCCTGTCATGTATATTGCCAACTAACACATTTTGTATACATGAAGTTATCCACAAAAGAATGTCATAAGTCTCCTCTCACTCAAGCCCCTTATATATTTTCTGTATTATGCTATTTTTCAAGCTGTATATTTCTTAACCAAGTTTGAATATCTTATGTTCTAACAATCTTACAGGAGGTCAGCAGCATGTGTAAATAGACAGACTTTGTGCAATAGTTTAACAGTAGTACAGTTTATTAGAATGGTTTTATACAGGAGAAATTGTATCTTCCCTGTTTACAAGTGTAAATAGGCAGTTCATGATTTCCTGTAAATAGGCTGTTCATGAAGGGTAGAGGTTTCCTGTCATCCATGTGCAAGATTAGAAATTTGTTTTACAAGATTTGACTCCTGATGAATCGACTGTAATGATAGTTTCAGGGATTTGTTCACATTACCATCACATTAAAACCATTCTTCAGTTGCTACAGTTAACTGACATTGTACTCCCTGCCACCACTCAGCAAGACCAGTATTGTGACGAACCGAGCGAGGAGTGGTTCAAGAAACACATGCTGTTGAAGGACCCACCCACTGCAGGCCAGTACATCGCAGTCAAGTTGCTGAGCTTTGAGAACTATAGCCCAGAATATTCCACTTACCTCCAAGCCCGTGTAGTCAAGGTTCAGGGCACCACCATTCATCTCAAGTTTGTAGGTGAGATTTTACTCACTAAATTTTGCAACATTTTATTTTTCTGTTACCATCCAAGTGCCTTATGCTCTTTATCGCCTGGTACTATAGTCTATCCCATCTTAGCTTCCAATTGGAGCTTAGCTGTATTTTTAATGCTCGTCTCTGATTGGTCAATATCTCAAGGCAACCTCTGTTCACGCTTACCTTTCCCATACCAAAACATTACATTTCTCAGAGGTACATTTTTTTTTGTTTTTTCTTGGTGCCTCACTTATTCCGCTTAATATCTACTTGACACTTTGATAACCTGACAGAATAATGATAGAAGATTACTTTTATAATGAAAAAAATATCCATATACATGTAATTAAAAAATATACGATTAAATACAAGTTGAAGTGAAACGAGTAGCTAAACATGTTTATACAACTTTTTTTATATGCCGATATTTATTTATAAATATTACACTACCATGATTAAAAATGGGTGGATGATGTAGATAAAATCCTCCTGCATGTAATGGTGGTATAAAATTGTAGATGAGACAAAAATTATTGCTGGAAACGTAATTTTAATGCCAAGATGTCAAAGACGCTCTAATGTGCACCCTGTGTTGCCAGGTGCAGGGAAATTTATCTGTTTTAGGGAATTTAGAAGTCCACACAGGGAAATAATATACAGTTCGTTCAAGAGTAAACAGGGAAATTTCTACCATATGAAATACCTAAAAGACCATCAATGTTCTGGAGTAAACAGGGAATAATTGAGGTTAAAAGTGAAATTCTGATATATAAAGTGAGGGAAATGTCAAGCAGACATGGCAACACTGACACACGAGCGCGGGAAAACAGGGTTCATGGTAATGCACATTGGATCATCATTGACATCTTGGCATTAAAATTACGTTTCCAACAATAATATCCGTCTTATCTACAATCTTATACCACCATTACATGCAGGAGGATTTTATCTACATCATCCACCCATTTTCAATCATGGTAGCGTAATATTTGTAAATAAATATCGGCATATAAAAAAAGTTGTATAAACATTTTTAGCTACTGGTTTCACTTCAACTCGTATTTAATCGTATATTTTTAATGATATGGAAAAAAATTTCATGATAAAAGTAATCCTCTATCACTATTCTGTCAGGTTATCAAAGTGCCAAGTAGATATTAAGCGAAATAAGTGAGGCACCAAGAAAAAACAAAAAAAGTTTACCTCGGAAAAATGCAATGTTTTGGTATGGGAAAGGTAAGCGTGAACGGAGGTTGTCTGGAGATATTGACCAATTAGAGACGAACATTAAAAATACAGCTAGGCTCCAATTGCAAGCTAGGATGGGATAGACTATAGTTTGTGTCTGTATAAACTTGAATTATATCCCTTTGTTTGCCCAATTTCATGTCCCATCAGAATACCAAATGCCTGATACTAGTTTTTGCATTATTGTATTGTTCTGTCATTAGTTCGTTCCCTTACAGACAATATCAAGCCCAAGCAAAAGACCCGCGATGAGTTCGTGGACCTGACGGCTGAGGAAGTGGACTTGACTGAGGACCCTGAGGAAGAGGAAGCACCTGTGGAGGAAATAGACTGGAGGGACCTGCACGAGCCAAGACTACTCAGACCCTGATTTGTTTTTTAGTTTTTGTCACAGGTTGTATTGTTTATTCAGTTATTTTTATAGATTTTTTTTCCCAATTCTTGAAATAGATGCACCATAAGGCCATAATTATGAAAGGCAGTGCATCACCATTATTCTTTTAGGTGTTGGCTATTGGAGGGTGGTTCTAGATGGAGGGTCAGTGATATTGTATGGTGTTTTCTGTGGCTCAATTTTTTAGTATATCATGGCTTCATAGGTGTTTTTATTTTACTCAAATGAGTGAGAAAATTTACAGAGAAGAACAAGTAATTAATGAATTATTTACCATAGACATTTTTCTCATGAAGTGGTTATATCGTACCTACATAAGCTTGAAGAAATATGTAATGGGGAACAACCATGTATCATTTTATTATACTCAGGGGTGTAGCACCCCAAGGCTGGACTACCTTAACTTAGCCTATTAAAGGAGGGCAGCCAACCCATTCCCAGTGATGACATGGCTATGGAAGACGCTTGAATCTTGGCAAGCTTGCCTGACCCAGAACTCTAGACCACATCTCAGAAGAATGTACAGTTTTAAAATAATGTCTGAAAAATCTTTACCAAGGTTGGTTAGAGTATCTTCATAAAGAGATATTAACAAACAGAAGTACAGTACACAACATTATACAAACTATTTTTGAAGATAAGTCCTGTAAATTGAATGTTCTGAAAGTGGTCATAAATCAAATCCTTTTTCGTTTGTTTTACTATAATTATAAAGAAAGAAAACTTATTCCTGTGTTGCTGGTGATGGATAATTTTTTTCACTGTGGCTAGTTTGGTATTAGTTTATCACAGAGCAAATGTGTTCCATTAGAAGAGTAGTATATGCATTGATTTCTCCATTCTTGGTTAATCTTAGATAGGTGTATAAGGAATATTTACATTAGCAGTGCCATTCAAGTGCTGGGGAGGTAAACAAAAGTCTAGTACAGCATCTTCCTTCTCACTGATTGAAGATAGAAAATATCATTGAGGGAAAGTATTGTACCTGCATCATATACAGTGATGGCTCAATTTTTCATCAAGACAGTAAGTTTTTTACACAAGGGTGAAATATAATTATGATAGAGGTAATTGTATGGGTGAAGGGTTATTGCTGTACCATTCTCTTGTTATAAGAACCATTTAAAGGGATAGTGTACATTGGAGCATCTCAATTCCTCAAAACTAGGCCAGGAAACAGGACAGATACACAAAAATAAAGGTGGCCGGTTGTTTGGAGGAAACAATTGATCCAGATTTACCAACACTGTACTGCTCCCTTAACAGTGGTTAATTTTTTAAATTTCACAGGAAAAAATTTTCACCCAAGAGTTCATAATGGAAACAAGTCATATAATATAGTGGTTGTGTTCTACTCAACAGTTTTTAATTAATAGTTCAGAAAAATATTACCACCTTCAGTTTATTTGTTGATGAAGTTTCACTCATTGGAGATATAGTAACATTACCTGAAAGTATATACAGTTTGTTAAAATATTACAGAATTAATCCTATAGAAGTGTAATGGTAAAAAATCAATCATGGTACTTTATTACAGAAAGCAGGGAAATTTTAATAGAGTACAAGAACAAGGTTTCTGTTTTTGGTCATTGTTAATAAGGGTTAGTAAATCATTGAAGAGGAGGATACTAAGGGTGATATTATTAACTACTACAGACAAAACAGGTTTTTTATAGTACCACCCCAAAGCTCCTGAAGTTGTTTTAACTCGGCATGGAGTAATCACTACAGAGTAACTCGACCAAATACAGTATGAGTGAATGTAAGTACAGTATAGTACTGGGATGCATGTGTGTATACAGTACACTGTATGTATAATTTGTTTCAGTACATGTACAGACATCTGTAAGTTGGCCAAATAAATTCAACAAGTACTACACTTACATTGTACATTTCATATCTTTTCAGGATACTCCTGTTAGTGGATTGTTCATCATAATTGAACTATAATTTCAGCTATCTTGATGTATGAGAGTTCAGGGGTTACAAAATTATTAGCATGAATTGCTTTGGAGGAGCTCAAAGGAAAAAAAAATATTGTATAGGATATTTTGAAGAACGAATTTTTAAAGTTGTAGTAGTGAATGTATAATAAATAAATTACTAACTGCTGAAATGGTAAATCAAAGTGGAAGCTATAATTATATGCCCTGGATTGGTTGAGTAGGATCATCATGTCAGCTAGCATGGGAAACTTTTTTAATGTACAGTCATGCTCTTAATTTTGACCCACCCCTTTCCAAGCCCACTGCACTAATTTAGACTGATGAGCCCTACTCCATGTCCACGTTTCCGATGCATATGTCAGTGTTGGCAGGATTATACCATTTCGTAGTCCCCTTTTCATTTCCATACTCACACCTCTACCCTTCATAATCCTCCGCAGTGATCCTGTGACCTGTCTATTCCTCATTGCTCTCTCCCTAATTATCCTTCCATGTTTACACAGAACTGTACCCAGGTACTTGAACTCCTTCACTTCCATCCTCTCACCCCTCAGAGTTATCTCACACTAGTCCCAGTTGGTACAAAACTCTGTAAGGTGTAGCAAAGTCAATCACTTCAGTTTCTGCTCCCTCAAATACCCTTACTTTACATTTACCAACATTCACCTTCAGTTTCCTTCGTTTACACACAGACTGAAACTCGTCCACCACTATCTGGAACTCCCTTTCACTCTCAGCCATCAACACAGTGTCATCCGCAAATAAACTTGCCACCAAGGAGCAATTTACTTCATTTAGCCTCAACTTCACCCCCAGGCCATTCACTTTGGCTTTTATACCCCATCGTATGCCTTCTCCAAGTCCATGAAGGCAGCATACAACTTCCTACCCTTCCCAATATATTTTTCTATTGATGATAATGCAAATATCTGGTCCACATATCCTCTACCCTTTCTGAACACTTCCTGCTCCTCGGTAACTTTATTCCCTGTTACTTCAACCAGTCTTTCAGTAAGAACCTTCCCATACACTTCCCCGTTACACAAAGAAGCCTTATTCTCCTATAGCTACCACACTCATCCTCCCCTTATACAAAGGTACAATTATGACTCTCCTCCAATCCTCTAGCACCTCTCCAAGCCAATGTGCATATAAGCAACATCAACTCCACCACTACCACTACCACCCCATCCCATCCCATCCACCCCCGGTGCCTTTCCCATCTTCAACTTTCCTGTCCCTGTCGTCTGCCACCTGCCTCCATCCCCATGCATATCACCATCGTCTCCCCTCCCGTACCCCCATTCATCAAACTATCAAAATGCCTCTACACTTCTTTCACTTCCTCACTTCCACTCACAGTAACTTCAGACTTTCCTTTTCCTCTTTCTCTTTTAACCTCCTTCCAGCATAATTTCTTGTTTTCTTTAAACTTCTCACTCAGATTCCTATCAAACTCCTCATCCACTCTCCTTTTACTCTCACTCACCATCCTCTTCACTTGCCTCTTACATACATTATATTCTCTCTTCCACTTCCTCCGACACATTCCTCTGTAATGTTCTACTATATTCCTTCCTTTTCTTCTCTATTGTATCTTTCACTTCTGACCACCAATCACTCCCTTTCTTACCCCTCTTCTGTGTCTTGTATCCCACTACCTCTACTGCTGTCCTCATTACTAGTTTCTTAAACATTTCATACACATCATTCCCCTATATCCAGCCTTGCATCCTCCAGCACCTCACCCACCCTCCTCTTATATTCCTTTTATGCAGTTATACCCTCCCACTTAACCCTGACCTTATTAATCCTTAACCAAGATCGCAAAATGGTCAGAGTATTGAACCATTCCTCTCACAGTCTCACTACTTTAGCATCCATCAAATCCTTCCGTAATCTTTCATCCACAGATACATAATTAAACTCTTTTGTTCTCTATCATCCCTTCTCCATGTCCAACTTCACATGATATAAGAACTACTTCATACCGATCCTTATTTATAAACGACAATCACAGTTTCCGTTATAAAAAAACCCGCAGGTGCTATACGCTAGTGAGGCTCGCATGTTGAACCAACTATATAGTGAACGAAAATAACCAACATAATTAGATGTCAACACATTAATGGACAACTTTTAATTCAAGTATAGCGTGTAAAACATTTATGAAAGTTATAAGCTTACCTCGGTTCATGAGGAGTGGTAGGTGCTGGAGTCTTAGGAAATATCAGAGAAGACTTTAGGGTAGTCAGCTTATGATGCACACTGGTAGATGTTGGTTGTTGTAGGTGTCAAGAAGAGTTTGAAGAAAGTCAATAAACTACATGTATACCAAAGTGCGCCCAGGCAGGTACTGGAAGGAGAAAAGTATTGCTTGTTAACAGTAGAACTTTGTAATTAAACTTTCGAAACATCAGACAACATAAGGAATTACTCATGGACGGTATTTAGCTCAACAGATTCCAGTTGTTCGTATGTAGGCTAGGCTATATAATTATATCCATTATTAACTTCGCCTAAGTAAATTATCTCACTTCGAACCTGTGGATGCTTTTCCATCACTTCAAAAAAGTCTAATAAATACCATATATTTGAGTTTAAACAGATTGAAATCATGCCTTCACAAGAACCAGGAGATTGACTGTTATTCATCATTGCGAAATACCGAAGTCCTAGTCACTCAAAATTGACGTATACTCATCATACTTCCTTGTCTATACTAATCACGAAGGTAAAAATGATAAAAAAAAAAAGAAACAATAATACAAGCAAACCTAGAGAAAGGTTACAGGAATTATTACAACAACCAAGATGCCCCACCTGCTGTTGTGCTGTATACTGTACGTTGCTGTACTACCTCTTCCAACTACTGCTGACTGTGTACTGATCAACCCCCCATAACAACAACAGACCTCTGTCATCACCTCGGTATGTGTCCAAGAGAGGGAAAATCAATCTCTCGAGTTGGTGCTTAGATGCTTCGAGTTATAGGGGTCGAGACAATCAATTAGGTTTAGGTGGCAAATGATTCCTCCAAACTGTGTTACGAAACAGACCCCTCATTGCTAATACTTACAGTAAGAAGTACTCTATTCCCTGACATAGCTGGGAGGATGATATAAATGTGGTAATCTCTTGTGATCAGACATGAGAGTTACCGATTCATACAAACTATATGCCAAGGAACTTATATATATATATATTCTAATTCGGCTACAACAGGTGACTCCATTAAAACAGGAAAAGAAAAACGAGAACTACTACATACTTTCGTATACTGCATCTTGAGACAAAAGTATTCGTATGAAGATGTTACTAATGTAGTACACGAAAGTACTTATTACAGATCCTGTTTCCCTACTGTGGTTGATTTGCATCTTATTTCTTCATGGTGATTCGAAGTTTATATATACAGAGCTTACGCCGCCATTTCAACCATCTACGTTAACTACTAGTAGGTATTCTATAAATCAAAATTATCTTGCAATTTCACCTATTCGTTCAAACAATACACAATTTTCTAGAAGTTTATTCCCTGTGTTTCTAAATTGTGGAATGAACTCACAAATTATGTTGTCAATGCTGAAAATTTGCTTATATTTGAGAGAGAGTTGTTTGCTTCAGTAGCCTGTTTTGCGTTCTTTTTATTCTTCTGTTTTCTATATAGTTTCTTTTAACTTTGATATGCCCCCGTTGGAACTCTTTGGGTGTATAGAACAAGACTCCAGCGTGGCCCACTCACACCTTCCTATAATAATAATAATATATATACTTATATACTTGGTGAACAACTAACGAAGCAGTCAGAAAGAGACGAGGCAGTTTGGTCATTCAAGTAGCCATCTGTTGTAGGTGAAGTAAATGGTTATTATACTATAAGACTTAGACTCTTAGAGTATAATAACTTAGAGTCTAAGTCTAATGGTTTATTATAAATTTGATAACATGTGCCCAAAGAGTTATCATAAGTCGTGGCCAGATGTTAGCTACATAGTCACACACACTAAACCATCCTGACAGTAAGATTCAACAACTTTTATTAATAAAACAAACCAACTATCGTTTTCTACAAACAAACGGTGTGTGTGTTTGTCTGTCTGTGTGTGTGTACCACTCTTTTATTCCCATCATGCACATGCGGCATATAATTATGGAGGTCTAAAAATATACAGTGTGTGTGTGTGTGTGTGTGTGCACCAATAACCAATATTCCACATACAGTTTATATCGAGGTCTAATAGTATACTGTGTGTGTGTGTGTGTACCAATATTCCACATACAGTTTATATCGAGAGGTCTAATAGTATACTGTGTGAGTGTGTGTGTGTGTGTGATCCCCGGGGCGCATACTAACGGTGCGCTCTGCTCTCACTAGCACAACCAACCAACCAACCAACCTCCCTCCCTCACCTTACTTCTACCTCCACCAACAACACACACACACTCTCTCTTTACTTTTCAACACCAAAACAACGTCTTCATTCACTACCAGCCAGCCAGTCAGCCAGCAAGTCAAGCCAGTCATCTGTTTGTTCAAGGTGTTTGTTTGATAGTGAGTCAATTGAGTGTTGATAAAGAGAACCATGCAGTGTTGTTGTTGTTTGTTTGTTGCGTGTGATCTAATAATGCAACAGTGGCTGTGGGGTGTTTTGTGTTTGCAAGATTAACGTGTCGTGTGAATAATTGCAAGTGTTAAATGAGATGTTTGTGTTACCAATGATCGCTTTTAAATAAATATAAAGTTGTATTTGTGATATTATCAATGTTGACTTGGTTACATGAATGTGTTACATTGCAAGATGTGTTTGTGTGATATTATCAATGTTGACTCTCGGTTGCATGATACGTGTTAAATTGCAAGATGTGTTTGTAGTATTATCAATGTTGACTCTCGGTTGCATGAATGTTAAATTGCAAGATGTTTGTGGTATTATTTAATGTTGATTCTCGGTTGCATGAAAACGTGTAATATTCAGTGTTTACTTTATATCAAATGCTAGTAGGCCTATTCTTTTGCAGTAGATGAGTAGGCTAGTATGTTGCAAGGAATAGATTAGCTATCATGTTGCAAGTATTAGATTAGCTACCGAGTGAATGATAAAGTGTTAAGTTGCAAGTGATTGTATTATTATTTCATCTTGATTCACAGTTGCATGAAACAGGTGTAACTGCAAAAATTTGTGTTTAATTCAGTTTACTTTCTGTTGTATCATAAAAGTTGTGTTGTTAGGGAATGGCTATGTATGTTATCTAATATTTACAACCTCATTTTGGTGAATTGGAGGGCTAAGAACTCCTCAAAACTGTCCCAGGAAACTGGTCCCCTAATAATAACATTGGGCTCGTCTGTTGCCTGGCATAGTTTGGAGGAATCAGTAGCATCCAAAAAATTATTCATCAGCAAAAGTGAGAGAAGAGGGAGGGATGAAGGGATACACAAGTATACATACACACACAAATAAACACGACCGATTATATAACCTCTCTCTCTCTCTCTCTCTCTCTCTCTCTCTCTCTCTCTCTCTCTCTCTCTCTCTCTCTCTCTCTCTCTCTCTCTCTCTCTCTCTGCAAGAAAGCGAGACCGACGTATATTATCTCTCTCTCTCTATTTCTCTCTCTCGGTAAGAAAGCGAGACCGACTTATAATATGTATGGCATGACCTCGTGACCTTGTTGGAAACCGGTCATATGAGAGAGAGAGAGAGAGAGAGAGAGAGAGAGAGAGAGAGAGCTGGTCCTGGTGGTGAAAGTTAGTAGTGAGTGAAAGAGGGTAGCAACAGGTATTTACACTAGAGGTTGGAGTGATGTGCCACTAACCTATAATCTAATCTAATCTCACTTGGCCTAACACATATCACAATTTTACCTAACAAAACTTAACCTAACCTAACCCATAATCTGACCTAACAAAACTTAATCTAACCTAAACAAACTTAACCCAACCTACCCCATAATCTAACCTAACGTAACAAACCTTACTCTAACCTAACCTAACCAAACTTAACCTAACCAATCCCATAATCTAACCTGACCTAGCCTAACAAAACTTAATCTAACCTAACCTAACCTATATCAAAACTTTACCTAACCTACCCCATAATCTAACAAAATTTAATCTAACCTAACCTATCTCAGAACTTTACATAAATCTTAACCTAACCTACCCCATAATCTAGCCTGACCTAACCTAACAAAACTTAATCTAACCTATCCTATCCTAACCTAACCTAGCTAACCTATATCAGAACTTTACCTAACAAAACTTATCCTAACCTAACTTAACCAATAATCTAACTTAACCAATAATCTAACCTAACCTATATTAGAACTTTATCTAACCAAACCTAACCTAACCTTACCAAACCTGACCTGACCTAACTTAAACCTGACTTTTTACCCTACCGAAATCTAACCTAACCCAACTTGGCTTAGCCTAAACACACCCATTATCTATCCTGGCGAAAATGCACCAGTCTTCCTTCAATTTATTTATATTTTGATGTATGTATTAAAATTTGTCTAGAATTGCATTACATTTACCGAGAAAGTAAAAAAAAACTTAAACGACGTAAAAGATACATACATTTCATCAAGTAATAATAATAATAATAATATTTGGGAAGGAAACCCTCTTTAATACAAGTTTTGTTGAAGATAACTGCGAGCTCTACGCTGTTTATTTTATAGCAACTCTTTTCGAATTTACGAATTATTTTCTTAGTATTGCTGGGGAGATGGAAAAGCAAATTACGAAGATAGTTTGTTTATTGGACTGACGTTTCGGCTTTCTCTCAAATCCATTCTCAAAGGAATGAGTGTCTTTTCCATCTTCCCAGTAATACTAAGAAAAGAATTCGTAATTTAGAAAAGAGTTGCTACAAAATAAACAGCGCAGAGGTCGCAGTTATCTTCAACAAAATAATAATAATAATAATAATAATAATAATAATGATAATATAAACAAAAAATATATAATAAAAGAGTATGAAATACATTGCCGGCAACATTGGGTGTATTATATAAAGTGGGCAACTGGCAACAATATACCAAAATGACAACACCTACTTTCACCATTCACGCACTTCCTTGTAGCAATTTACGCACACACACACACACACACAATATTATACACACATTATTTTTTTCTCCCTCCCACACATTACTATTTTTTTCTCTCAACACATTATTATCTCTCTCTCTCTCTCTCTCTCTCTCTCTCTCTCTCTCTCTCTCTCTCTCTCTCTCTCTCTCTCTCTCTCTCTCTCTCTCTCTCTCTCATGTATATATATTCTGATGTAATTTCCACTGCATTACATTTACTGAAAAAAAAGAAAAAAAAAAAGAGGTAGCTTGTACATTTTCACCAGATTAATGAAAAGTGAAATGAAAATAATACTGGAGTTCTCACATACCTTTCTAATGTCTCTCTCTCTCTCTCTCTCTCTCTCTCTCTCTCTCTCTCTCTCTCTCTCTCTGTGTGTGTCTATCACATTTATTCCCTCCCCACTCTCACACTCTCTCTCTCTCTCTCACACACAGAAGGCGTGGCGTGATGCTGTGGACATGGGACAAATGCGTGGGTATGGTGTTGTGTTGTGTGTGTAGCTTGGTGGGTGCTCTCCTACTACACACCCTCTCCCTCGCCACCTACACCTCTGCCCTCCCTGTCCTCTGCCTACTGTCTGTCCTCTGTTACCTCTACCGTGCCAGCAGAGAGGTGAGTTAATGAAGGGGGGTATGTATGTATGTATGTGTGTATGTATGTGTGTATGTATGTGTATGTATGTATGTGTATGTATGTATGTGTATGTATGTATGTATGTATGTATGTATGTATGTGTGTGTATGTATGTATGTATGTATGTGTGTGTATGTATGTATGTATGTATGTATGTGTATGTATATGTATGTATGTATGTGTGTGTATGTATGTACAGTCACGAGCTATATGTAACCAGGTGGTGTTGTGGTTGAAGTTTGGAATTATATGACGTGTATAAGGGAACCATTTATTACAACACGTTTATCCTATCTCATACTAACACAATTACAAGCCTTATCCTAACTTATACATATTTGATAGGTGGTATTATGTGGCAATATTTTTGAAGGACTCATTTAACTCCAAAATTCTGACTATGATGCCTCCAAAGTGTGTCAGGAAACAACAGGACCACATGAACAAAAATGAATGGTGTTCTGTTGCTTGTGAATAGTTTGGAGGAATCAGTTGCTCCAGATTTACCAACACTGTACATACATACTTTCCCCTTCATACTCTTTCATGCTATAGTAAAGATGTTGATTATTGGTTACAGTGGTATGTCACCAAAAAAAAAAAAAAAAAAAAAAAAAAAAAAAATGGAAAAGATGCTAAGAAATATATTATGTTGTTGTTGTTATTATCATTATTATTATTGTTGTTATTGTTACTATTGTTATTTTCATTATTATTATTATGACTGTTATTATTATTACTATTATTACTATTACTATTATTACTATTCCTATTATTATTATTATTATTATTATTATTATTATTATTATTGTATTCTTATTATTATTGTGACTGTTATTGTTGTTTTGTTATTATTTTTATTATTCCTGTAGGTTGACGTTCGTGGTCGTGTTGTTCTTATCACCGGGTGTGACTCTGGCTTCGGCCTGGCCCTCGCCCTACACCTTCACAAGTTGGTGAGTTGACACACTAAAAAAAAAAAAAAAAAAAAATTGTGGTGCATACGGTGGCGTGGTACCGATACGATGGCCTGTTGCTTGGAATAGTATGGAGGAATCATAATCATCTCCAAAATAAATGCTAAAACTATAAACCCTCCCCTTCAATACCACAACAAACAAGCTTTATATACAGTACAGTCTCGACACATAGTCCTTGATCATCAGAAGGTGTAAGGGGATTGATTGATTGATGGATATTAGGCGCCGCAACATCGAGGTCCTATAGCGCCAGAAAAAGGTGAGAGAGAGGTGTGACACCAAGCAGGAAGAAAATAAAATGAACAGGGACAGTTGAAGAACTGAAAGATGGGAACTATTTAGTCTGGTCTCTCACTGGCGACCTTCCTAGCATGGAAATCCCTCTCTCCCCGATATCGGGGCAGAGCAGGGACTGGAGCCCCCTCTAGTCTAGCTCGTCAGGTCTCAGAGACACACAAGCCCCCCCCCCCATCTCGGCAAGGCGGTTCCCGTTAGGGGGGAGGTGTTTTGGGACGTCTGTTTGTTCAAGGATTATGTGCCGCGGCTGTACATCACTTAAGGCAAGCAGACCTAATGGATACTAATGATGGTCCGTGACTGTGTACATGCAGGGTGTGGTGGTGGTGGCCGGGGTACTGAGGGAGGATAGTGAAGGAGCTAAGCAACTGAAGAAGGAACAAGGAAGCACACCCAGTATTCATGTTATACCCTTTGATGTCACCTCTCCTCAACAACTCTCACAGGCAGCTCAGACACTTGCCCAACTACTGCCCTCAGGTGTGTTGGGTGTGTGTGTGTGTGTGTGTGTGTGTGTGTGTGTGTGTGTGTGTGTTGCAATAATTTTAGAGGATAAGTATGGTACAAATATTTCCAAAGGGACAGTGATAATAAATTATGTATGGTAGCTCTACAATATTTTCAGAGGGTCGAGAATGGAATGGTATGTATGTACAGCCACAATCAAATAACCGTGCAAATAAATTAGTATCATATCAAATTATAATCCTACAACACCTTACGTCAACTCAAGCCCCTCAATTATTAGTATGAGGTGCTGCAAAATCATATACACGTGTTATTCTTTATTACCAAGTTATTTACCACGATGGAAGGAAAGTGTCGGTGGATATTTGATTGTGGTTGTGCAGCTGAACAAGTAGAAAGTGGGGAAAAAAAACAAAACAAAAAAACAAGTATGGATGGATGTATATGTTAAAATTTTCACCATGCACCCACACTCCAAGTTCAGCCAATCCCGTTCCACCTTATATTAAACATTGTCTTTGGGTTCCCATTGATTCATTCATAAAAATACCAGGGCTTACTCAACCTGTATACAATAATTTCAGAGAGACAATATTACACACACACACACACACACACACACACACACACACACACACACACACACACACACACACACACACACACACACACACACACACACACACACATACCTTTCCTGCACTTTCAACTTGCTTAACTGTACAATAATTTCAGAGAGACAACATTGCACACACACACACACACGAACACACACACACACACATACACACACACACACACATTTTTTTCCTGCACTTTCAACTTGCTTAACTGTACAATAATTTCAGAGAGACAATATTGCACGCACACACACACATACATACACACACACACACATACACGCACACACACACATTTTTTTCCTGCACTTTCAACTTTCCAGAGAGACGACACTGTTAAGGAGGTGCGGGAATAGGGGAACCGGCTTGGGGGGGGCCGGTGGGTTGGGGGGGCCGGGTGGTTGTTTGGGGGTGCGGGAATAGGTGAACAGGCTTGAGGGGGGCGGGGTTGGGGGGGCCCATCCCCCAAGCCTTTCCCCATATTCCCGCACCCCCCAAACCCCACTCCCAAAGATGTCCCCCTATTCCCGCACCCCCCAAAAGCCCCACGGTTCCCACCAACCCCAAGCTTGCTCCCCTATTCTCGCACCCCCCAAAAGCCCCACGGTACCCCCAACCCCCCCAAGCCTGCCCCCATACTCTCGCAACCCCCAAAAGCCCCACGATACCCCCCCAAGCCTGTCCCCTACCTCCGAAACCCCCAAGAGCCCCCCCAAACATGTCCCCCTACTCCCGCACCCCCTTAAGGGAAGAGTAAACTTTCAGTACATTAAAACACCTTGATTCCTCCAAAGTATGCCAGAAAACAGACCCGAATGAAGAAAAATAATAGTATCCTGTTGTCTGGAATAGTTTGGAGGAATAATAATCCTCCCAAATCTCCCAAAATGCCATAACTATACTCTCCCCTTAATGTTGGTATGTATATTGTTTAGAGGGTCTGTGGGGTCTGGTGAACAATGCTGGGGTGTGTTCCTTGGGGCCTGTGGAGTGGCTTGCCTTCGACACCTTCAAGAGAGACACTCAAGTTAATCTCTTTGGTCTGGTTGCTGCCACCAGAACTTTCCTCCCATTCGTCCGCCGTGCCAAAGGTAGGTGTGTGTGTGTGTGTGTGTGTGTGTGTGTGTGTGTGTGTGTGTGTGTGTGTGTGTGTGTGTGTGTGTGTGTGTGTGTGTGAGAGAGATTCTATGTAACACACACACACACTAGCCCTCTCTATCCGTGTGTGTGTGTGTGTAAATTGTAAAGGAAGATGAGGGAAGTAGGAAAATGCCTTGGCTACATTTAATATTATTATTATTATTATTATTATTATAATTATTATTATTATTATCATTATTATTATTATTATCATTATTATTATTATTATCATCATTATCATTATTATCATCATTATTATTATAATTATATCATTATTATAATTATTATTATTATAATTATCATTATTATAATTATCATTATTATTATATTATAATAATAATAATAATAAGAAGAAGAAGAATTATTATTATCATTATTATTATTATCATTATTATTATTATTATTATTATTATTATCATTATTATTATCATCATTATTATAACTATTATTATTATTATTATTATTATTATTAACCATTTCTACGTGTACCCTTATGCTCCGTGAACCCCCGTGTGATGCTGCACCTGCTGGTCTGGTGGTGGTCAGGTCGTGTGGTGAGTATAGCTAGTGTGGCGGGGCGAGTGAGTTGTGGCTTCCTGGGAGCATACTGTGCTTCAAAGTATGCTGTGGAGGGATTCAATGATGCACTAAGGTATGTATGTATGTATGTATGTATGTATGTATGTATGTATGTATGTATGTATGTATGTCTCTCTCCCCCTCTCTCTCTCTCTCTCTCTCTCTCTCTCTCTCTCTCTCTCTCTCTCTCTCTCTCTCTCTCTATGAGTGTGTGTGTGTGTATTTCTTTCTTTCTTTCCCTCTCTCTCTCTATGTGTGTGTGTGTGTATTTCTCTCTCTCTATCTGTGTATGCGTGTGTGCGTGTGTATTTCTCTCTCTCTATGCTTGTGTGTGTGTGTGTGTATTTCTCTCTTTCTCTTTCTCTCTCTCTGTATGCATGTTTGTGTGTGTATATTTCTCTCTCTCTCTCCGTGTGTGTGTGTGTATGTGTATGAGAGTGTGTGTGTGTGTGTGTGTGTGTGTGTGTGTGTGTGTGTGTGTGTGTGTGTGTGTGTGTGTGTGTGTGTGTGTGTGTGTGTGTGTGTGTGAGTGTGTGTGTGTGTGTGTGTGTGTTAGTGTGTGTGTAGTTCTAGGTAATCCTTTCCTAATATATACAGTAAATACCTTTCTCTTGGTTCACACAGACACGAGATGAGACCGTTTGGTGTCAAGGTGGCGTTGGTGGAGCCTGGAAACTTCGCTAATGGTAAGGCTACACACACACACACACACACACACACACACACTAATTCAACACTCAAAATAACGCACACACACACAACTCAATTCAACACTCAACACACACACACAACTCAATTCAACACTCAACAGAACACACACACACAACTTGTAACTCAATTCAACACTCAACACACACACACACACAACTCAATTCAACACAACACACACACACACAACTCAATTTAATTCAACACACAGACACAAAAAATAAAATTATATGGGGACGATGGCCAATGGAGAAAAATCAATAAACAAATAGATAAATAAATAAAAGAAAGAGAGAAACCAAAATGTCAGTAACAATAGGGTGGCCTCTCCTCTCCTCACCCTCTCCTCTTCTCACCTCACCCTCTCCTCTCCTCTTCTCTTCTCACCCTCTCCTCTCGTCTCTTCTTCTGTCCTTTGTTTGTCCTTCTACCACACACACCTTAAATTTCTGACACGTATTGCTAGTATAAATCGTCAGTAACCCAAGGTCTAAAATATTTATTAGACCTTGCAGTAACCTTGACTAGTCCTCACTCTTTCCTTTCCTACTCCCCCCCTTCTTTTCCTCCCACCCTCTTTCAGTCTGCCAGATCCACTCGAGGCAGTCTGTAAAAAAAAAAAGGCTGGATAATTTTGTTAAGATAATTCACAAGGACAGCAAGGTGCAGTATACAGGCGAGGGCAAAATAATATTCACACACTCCTCAACGCGTCACTTTTGTTAGTACTGTACATGTGGACGTATAAATTATATAGACAGAATAAAAGTCATCTTGTATAGGGCGTTAATTTAAACTACCATGGTGAAAATCGTACCCCTCCCCCCACCCAATTTTCCTAGAAGAAGCCGGCGACCCCCTTATTAAATAACCCCTCCATACACATTCAGGTACCCAACTATTCGCGACTGACGAGGTAGTGGAGAGGGAAGTGGCTGGACTATGGGACGAACTCAGTGAAGACCTTAAACATGACTACGGTAACCGATACTGCAAGAAGATCGAAGGCTTCATGAAAAACTTCAGACGGACTGGGGTAAGAATGTGAATGTGTGTTTTAGTTTTTCGTCTATTTTCTTATTCATATATTAAGCTGGGTAAGATAGTGAATGATGTGTGTTGCTGTTGTGGTTATTCTTTTATTGTTGTTATTCATGTATACTCAGGTGTATGATAGTGAATGATGTGTGTTGTTGTTATTCATGTATACTCAGGTGTATGATAGTGAATGATGTGTGTTGTTGTTATTCATGTATACTCAGGTGTATGATAGTGAATGGTGTGTGGTGTTATTGTTATTCATGTATACTCAGGTAAAGTGTATATGTGTTTTGTTATTATATATATATAGACTGTGTATGTTATTCATGTATCTAGTGGTAAGATAGGGAATGTGTGTGTTATTCATATGTTAGGGAGTACGGCAAATTAGGGAGTAAGGCAATGAATATCCGTCCTGTAATCCATGTAAAGTATGTATGTATGTACGGTATGTTTTCTTATTCCCCTTAAGTAATCTCTTTCTTTACCCATTAATTCTCTCTCTCTCTCTCTTGCAGGCCCGAGACATCAGCCCCGTGGTGAATGCCCTGACGGAGGCACTGACGCAGGAACACCCCCAGGCCCGTTACTGCCCCATGGACCCCCTGGCGCACGCGGTAACCTGGATCGCCACACACTTACCCGAGGCTGTGTATGACTCCATGGTGGCACTCCTGGCTAGACTAATGTTGGAGGCTGATGAAGTGTAAAGTACAGACCCTGTAGGCTAATTATAAGGTACACTCGTGATACATAATTTCTAACCAGAGTGCATGTGACGAGCAGAAAGCTTCGAATCGCCTGGTATTGTTCATTTCCCCACCCTGTACACCTATAGAAGCTAAGTTTGAATGCTGGTTATGTGTGGTGCCTGCCTGCCGTTCGTCTCTGGTCAGGGATTACGTAGCACGAGTGTACCTCTCTCTATATAGGGTCTCTATAGTGTAAAGGGAAAGTGTGAAGCCATGCATAGAATATACTGTACTACTCACTACACTACTTAATATTGGAGTCTCATGATATGTAAAGTAGAGACCCTATAATCATAAAGGTCTCTCTCTCTATATATATATAGGGTCTCTATAGTGTAAAGAGAAGGTATGAAACCATGCATAGAATATACTACTTACTATAACCCTACATTCACGATCAAGGAGGGAGGGGGGTGGGTGGGAGAAGGAGTCTATTGTGGCCAAATTGGAGTAGATGTAGCCTTCTTAATTACTCTGTCATAAAACACATCACTGCAGGGAGGGATTTTCGTTTCCTGTATATACTTTGGAGGAATCAGTTGCTCCAGATTTACTAACACCGTATCTTCTCCTTAAAGGTATATACTGGATGGAGTAGGTTATGTTTAAGGGAAAGTGGTTGAATGAATACACTATGTTGCGTTCAAGATAAAAATTTAATGAAAACGAGTATTTTTAAAGTACCCTGTGATCATGTATGAGACCTAGTGGCTTCTGATTCCTCCTGACTATGCCAAGAAACAAACTCCTTCTTCAATATTGGGGATGTTTCGTGGCAATGTGTGAAGGACTCGTTAATTGATTGTCTTGATTGATATTAGGCGCCGCAACAGCTAGGTCATATAGCGCCAGAGAAAGGTGATATAGAGGTGTGACAGCAAGCAAGAAGGAATTGAAGTGAAAAGAGGGACGGACAGTTGAAGAATTGAAAGGGAGTGGCTGGGGCCGAAGGGGTGTCCAAACCTCCAATTTTTCTCTCTCTCTGCTTTTAGGCCAATGTTTTGCATATAGAATAAAATATAATATATGGTAACTTGTTGGTTTGATTTACTATTAACTCTGAACTGTTGTTTTAGTACCAATGTTAGTAAAGAGAAAAACATTATTGTACTGTTTTGTTGTCCATCCCTCCACACTATCCTTCCTACTGTATGTGTGTGTTCTTGCCATGGAGTTAGTATAGGTGGAGGCGCCAGGAGGACCGGATTAGTTAATTCACCAATCTGTCATTTCCGGCGCCTATATAAAGCTTTTCATGTCTCGATATTGGTGTTTGTATCCTTTTTAGTTACGTAATATGTACAAAATAATACAAATAAGATAATAGTTTTTTAAATTAAATAGATCTACAGCTTCAATAAGCATTATTAACAGAAAACATCTTGGTGTCCCCCACATGGAAGGCGCCGAAAATAACAGTTCGGCGGGTTCACTTAATCCCCCGGATTAGCGAGCCATGGCGCCTCCACCTATGGTCCTATACTAACTCCATGGTTCTAGCTAGCACTGTAGGAGTGTAAAAGGAAAGGTGGATCTCTCTCTCTCTCTCTCTCTCTCTCTCTCTCTCTCTCTCTCTCTCTTTAATATATCCTACTGCTTAGCAACATACACAATCTCTCATACTCTCTTCCTTCACCCTTCATTCCTTCAACACTGCCAAGGTTAACCAACACTTTGTCACGCTTCTTGAAATCGTCTTCAATTTGTTCTCGGGGGGAAACACAGTGTTGGTAAATCGACAAAAAAAAATTCTAAGTAAGCATTATCAACTGACAAGAGGAGGAGGCAGAATGGCAGGAGGATGCTCTAGAGAACAACGTTGCCAGGGGTCGCCACGAGACACCCATGATCAGTTATCAATTACAGGGACAAAATCAACTCGATTATGATTTAATTGAGTGACACGTGCAACGATTATCAAGCCCCGAGGTAGTTTATGATTAACGGGAGAGAAATAAGAGAGGTCCAGGGATTAATTAAGAGGACTGTGAGCGAACGATAGAAAAAAATATACAATTGTTTGGCATACCAGCGCCCTGTTTGAAGACCTTGAAGTGGGATAAGAGTAAAGGAGTGAGCAGTGTATGTAGCCTTAAGTCAGTCTAATACACAGTGTAGTACAACTGGTTCATCCAGCCTCTATACTAGTCAGTTATTTTCGTTCTTCTGGTCCCGTTTCCTGGCATACTTTGGAGGAATGAAGGCGCTCCAATGTACCAAGCGTGGACATTTTTTTTACTGTATCCACAAAACGTTTTGGCATCAGGGAAAGGAGAAGGCGAGGTTGGTTGGTAAGTTTTATATTCAGTGAGTGTTTAGTCCTAGTAGAGTGAACAGTACAGTCATACAGCCAATGTACAGTGCTAGTGGTAAATCTAGAAAAAATACCGATTCCTTTAATTAAACTCGTCCAAGTAAGCAAGCAAGCAGCAGGAACCTTTATTTTTGTTACTCTGGTCTTGTTTCCTGATATACTTTGGAGAGTTATCAAGGAGCTCTATAATATACCATAAGTAATTTATCTACCTCCCTTTATTAAATACTTTTCCTTGTGTGTACGTGGCGTCTCGTTGTGCAATAATAAACCCCGAGTGAGGGAGACTGTATGTGGACTGGAAAATACTTATACTACCGGTACTTGATTAATGAGAGACTAAGAAGAAGAGAGAAAAAGATAAAAGATATATAGACATTGAACTATACTTTTATGACTGTCTCTCCTACCCTGCATGTGTCAATCTATTACTGCATGGAATGGAAAGAAGAGGATGCGTGTCTGTGTTGTTGTGGTAAATAGTTCTACTGTGATATAAATAATGGTACACTTGCCTCTCTGTCTTACTCAATGTTAGTTGGTTACTCCATAAATAAAAGTGGGTGATGTGTTCTATGTAACATGATAAGTGTTGATGTTGTTGCGGTGATAAGCTGTATTGCATGTACACACACAACTGTTCTCCCAAAGTTACCAGTACCTCACGCATGCATAGACCACAGCCTTACTGATGATAAAAAAAAAACCTTCCGACATTTTAACCTATACCAAACGTTTGTGAAGAAAATGCCTGAGGTATTATGTGAAGAAAACCGGTTCCAGTCAGACAACCTAACAACAAACGAGAGTATGCACCAGGTACCAGGACTAACTTTCTCACAATTCATGAGTCAAATGTCGCCTGTGATCTATTCCCCTAAATGTATGAAGATGGTGGTGCTTGTGGTGTTTGTGGGTTTTGTATTCTTATCTGGGTTCATGGTGGGGAATTGGAGTGCCAGGATATCCCAGAATTCACCAGCTGCTAGAACCTATGATAATTATACACAGGAGAAGGAGGAGGAGGAGGACGAGGAAAAAGAATGGCAGAGAAGCAAGAATTATTTGGTCAACCTTGGATGTGAACCTCGACCCACTACTCTTCCAATCCCCTATAATACCTCCCACGGGTATCAACAGTTTAAACCGACACATCTGGTTGTGGAGCGATGTCTCTCAAACTACAACTTTTGTGGGACGCCTCGATACGGGGAAGCTGAAGGGAAAGGGTTTTTAGCGGGGGAGAGGTGCCTTCCAACCAAAAAGGAATTTAAAGACTTCCCCGTCATGTATTTCGATAGTGGTCAGGAGGTAGAAGTGTCAGTATCCATAGAAGTTCACGAAGAATGTACTTGTGAAAATGGAAATGGATAAAGAGCAGACAGGATGGAAATTGATAAGTGGTCAGGCAGGCAGGCAGGCAGGGGAAGAGTTTGTTTTTGTCCATAAAGATTTTACTTGTGATGATCGAACTTGACGTACGTGTGTGTGTGTGTGTGTGTGTGTGTGTGTGTGTGTGTGTGTGTGTGTGTGTGTGTGTGTGTGTGTGTGTGTGTGTGTGTGTGTGTGTGTGTGTGTGTGTGTGTGTTATTCTTAGGAGCTATTTATTGTGTTAACTATGGTTGGTATGGCACTTTTCTTATATATATCTGTGGTTGCTCTGATAGGTTTAATCTTGTTGTGGTGTCTTGTGGTGCGTCTGGGAGGGTCATGGGTTAAGTGGTGGTAACAGATGTCGATGTCTGGGGTGTGTGAAGAGCTTGGTCCCAAACTGTTTCAGGATGTGCATGTGGTGGTGGGAGAGGGTGGTCAGGTCCAAGGTGGTATGGGCATGCTGGTAGCTGGTGTATGTTCGCCAAGTATGTGTGTGTGTGTGTGTGTGTGTGTGTGTGTGTGTGTGTGTGTCTGTGTGTGTGTGTCTGTGTGTGTGTGTCTGTGTGTGTGTGTGTGTGTGTGTGTGTGTGTGTGTGTGTGTGTGTCTGTGTGTCTGTGTGTCTGTGTGTGGGTGTCTGTGTGTCTGTGTGTGTGTGTGTGTGTGTGTGTGTGTGTCTGTGTGTGTGTGTGTGTGTCTGTGTGTGTGTCTGTGTGTGTGTGTGTGTCTGTGTGTGTCTGTGTGTGTGTGTGTGTGTGTGTGTGTGTATGTGTGGGGGGGAGGGGGTGTAAGACTGGCTGAGTAATATGTAACAAGCAGAGAGAGAATTACACACACAAGAAGAGAGAAATACACACACACACAAGCAGAGAGAGAGAGAGAGAGAGATAGATAGATAGATAGATAGATAGATAGATAGATAGATAGATAGATAGATAGATAGATAGATAGATAGATAGATAGATAGATAGATAGATAGATAGATAGATAGATAGAGAGAGAGAGAGAGAGAGAGAGAGAGAGAGAGAGAGAGAGAGAGAGAGAGAGAGAGAGAGAGAGAGAGAGAGAGAGAGAGAGAGAGAGAGAGAGAGAGAGAGAGAGAGAGAGAGAGAGAGAGAGAATGGAGAGGTCAAGGAGGAGGAAGGATGGAGGAAGAGGAGGGAAGAAAGGAAGAAGTGAAACAAGGGAGAGGATATATATGGAAAAGAAGAGGAGGAGGAATAAGGAAGAATGAACAGAAGAGAAAGGAAAAAAAAGAAAAGGAAGAGGCCGAGGAAGGAACAAGAGAAACAAAAGGAAGGAGGAAGGAAGAAGAGAAAAGGAAGGAAGAGGCCGAGGAAGGAGGGAGGAAGAGGAGAAAAGGAAGGAAGGAGGGAGGAAAAGGAGAAAATGAAGGATGGAGGGAGGAAGAGGAGAAAAGGAAGGAAGGAGGGAGGAAGAGGAGAAAAGGAAGGAAGGAGGGAGGAACAGGAGAAAAGGAAGGAGGGAGGAAGGAAGAGGCCGAGGAAGGAGGGAGGGAGGAAGAGGCCGAGGAAGGAGGGAGTAAGAGAGCCTGGGAAGACAAGGCTTTGGCCGGCTGAGCCCCCCTTGAGGACCCCTGGTGATGCGGGGGGTCAACACAGCCCGGGTCAAGAAGGGGTTGTCGCCCCCCTGCCCCTCACACACCCCTCCCTCTCTCCCCCTTCAGCCCCCTCTATTACTGATTAACCCATGCCCCCCCACCACCACCACCCCCCACTGACTGACCCCCTCCTTCTCCCCACCCCCCACTGACTGACCCCCTCCCTCTCCCCTCCCCCCACTAACTAACCCCTCCCTCTCACCCCCAACACCACACCCCACTGACTAACCCCCTCCTCCTTTCCTTCTTCATTCCCTACCCCATAATTATTTGCTATAAAGGACTCTGTGATCGTGAATGAGACTTGGTGGCTTCTGATTCCTCTTGACTATGCCACGAAACAAGCTACGGTACTTCAATATAGTTGGTGTTTGTTTCGTGGCAATATTTGAAGGACTCACTATAACCTCCAATTTTCTGACTACATCACAGGGTCCCTTAAAATTATAGTACTTTATATTTTAATTTCAATCCGAGACAAATGATACCAACAATTCTCTAACTCGAATTATGTACAACCACAATCAAATAATCATAAACACTTTCCTTTCATGTTGCATATAAATCAGTATCGTATCATACAGCACCTTTCGTCAACTCAACTCAACCCCCTCAATTATTATTATTATGAGGAGCTACAAAATCATACACGTGTTGTTCTTTTATTACCAAGATATTTATTAAGATGGAAGGAAAGTGTCGGTGAATATTTGATTGTGACTGTACATTTGCACTCCAAAATTTGTATCCAAGCTTGCTATTAGTACTCAGAAAGAAATTGGTGTATTCTAATTCGTGTAAAAATCTAAAATAAAACATAAACGTTAAAATAAAATGCAATATAGTACATACTAAACATTTTATTAAACACTGATGATAAATAAATATGCTATCTCGCCTCTACAGCAAGATTCCTGCAATGTATGTCAGGAAACTACTCATCTTCCTTTCTCCCCTCCCCTCTATCAGTAACGTCGAGGTGATTAACTTTGTTTCCTGGTATAGTTTGGTGGAATCAGTAGCCCCCCAATTTGCCCCATCTCCCCCTAAAAAAAAAAAAAAAAAAAGGGGGGGGGGTCTTCTTCTGTTCTGTCTTTAACGTGGCCTATATATTATGCGACCCCCTGTCAGCCCCCTCCTACCCCCCCTCCCCCCCCTATCTGCTCATACCCCCTCCCCTCCCCCCTCCTCCATAGACACTTCACCCCATTTCTCTCGTGATCTTGTGCTTGTGTGTGTGTGTGTGTGTGTGTGTGTGTGTGTGTGTGTGTGTGTGTGTGTGTGTGTGTGTGTGTGTGTGTGTGTGTGTGTGTGTGTGTGTGTGTGTGTGTGTGTGTGTGTGTGTGTGTGTGTGTGTGTATGTGTGTGTGTGTGTGTGTGTGTGTGAGAGAGAGAGAATGTATTTGTGTATGCATGTGTGTGAATGAGAGAGAGATTGTATTTGTGTATGTATGTGTGTGTGTGTGTTTGTGAGAGATAGAGATAGAGATAGAGATAGAGATAGAGATAGAGAGATAGATAGAGAGAGAGAGAGAGAGAAAGAGAGAGAGATATGAAGGTGGGAGAGAGAGGTATGAAGGTGGGAGAGAGAGAGATATGAAGGTGGGAGAGAGAGGTATGAAGGTGGGAGAGAGAGATATATGAAGGTGGGAGAGAGAGGTATGAAGGTGGGAGAGAGAGAGATATGAAGGTGGGAGAGAGAGGTATGAAGGTGGGAGAGAGAGAGGGAGAGAGATATGAAGGTGGAAGAAAGACAGACAGACAGATGCATGAGGTGTGTACAAAAAAAAAAAAAAAAAAAAAACAACCAATCAATTCACAGCAGCTATAGTCTGTCTTGTTCACTCTGATTAATTATTATATCCTTCAGGCATCACACCATAATTAACTTCATCATCATCATTATTATCACTATCATTATCACTATTATCATCACTATCATTATCACTATTATATATCCTCCACACCTCATTCCCCGGAATTTGTCAACATTATTAAATTCACCATTATCATTATCATCATCATCACCACCATTTTAATCACTATCATCACCATTTTAATCACTATCACTATCGTCAAACACCCATCATCACCGTTTTAATTACTAACATTATCATAATTATCATCACCATTGTAATCACTATCATTATCGTTATCATTAACACCTACCATCAATATCACCAATGTCACCATCGCTGTTCTCACACACACACACACACACACACTCACTCTCCGTCTTTTCCACCAACCCACCTCCCCTACACACACACACACACACACACAAACACACTCAATCACTATCCCACCCACCCACCTCCCCTACACACACACAATCACTCACTCTCCCACCCACCTCCCCTACACACACACACACACACACACTCAATCACTCACTCACCCACCACCCCTACCTACCCATCCCTGGAACCACAAAACTAGGCCAAGAAGCCGATACCAACACCACCTTTTCTCCCTCTCCTCCTCCTCCTCCTCCCTTCTTCTTCCCCCCCCCCTTTTCCTCGTCCCCCATCCTTCCTCCATCTTCTTCCCCCCCCCTCCTCCTCCTTTCTTCTCCCCGTTCCCCCTCCTTCTTCCATCTTCCCAACCACTACCACCATCCACTCCTACTCTTTCTCCTTCTCCCCCTCCATCTTCCCCCCTCCTACCTCCACCACCCCCACACCTCCCCCTACCTTCTCTTGCCGACTTTTCCGGCCTCCTCGCCCTCACTTCTCCACTGACCTAACCCGTTGGAAGGTTGACCCGCTGAGCCAAATTTTCAGTAGGACTTTTATATTGGACAGTGAAGTTGACAGCCACAAACTTCGAACTTCTATAATTATAGTACTTGTGTTCTTGGGTCTCTTCAATTATTTCGTGTGCTGAACAGTGCAATTTACAAATATTTTGATTATTATTATTATTGTAGATCTTGAATTATTATTGTTATTTTTATGGTTATCATCATTACGCAGTAGAGTTGCATCATAATTCATATTCACCAAGAAACAGTATTATTATTATTATTATTATTATTATTATTATTATTATTATAAGTATTTTTATTATCGGTTAAAACACACACAAACTCGTCCCCTTGCCTGAGTGAATGATTACTGACCACTCGAGGACACATAATATTCTCTATAACACATCAAGGTCTTAACACGATCCTGTACCGCTTTTTTTTATATATAGTCCCATTATATTTACTGAAGAGGAGAGTGAGTGCTTCATACATAATTCACCCAGGACGGAAGAGCAAGTAAACAGAGTCAGTCAAACGCTGCTGATGATTAATTAAGAGCCCCTGTGATGCAGTCAGAAAATAGAAGATAAAAGAGTCCTTCAAATATTGCCACGAAACACACACACACACACACACACACACACACCTATATGGAAGGAGCTTGTTCCGTGGCATAGTCAGAAGGAATCAGTAGCCCTTCAAATTTCATACACGATCATAGGGTCCTTAATGTTGTTAATTATATCATAAAAATAAGTAAGGCTGACATTGATTCCTGATATTACGAAGATACGAAGAGATTTAAACCAAGAGACCGCGGCATCTATAAGCAAAGAGTGAGCCACAACAACAACAACAACAACAACAAACCGGAGAGAAAGAGAGAGACAGAGATAGTTTTGATCCACGAAAAAGCAAAAGAGAGACCAACCAACCAACCAGGAGACATCGAGAGAGAAAAGGTGATCGAAGTTTGAGCCACGAAAACCAGACATAGGATTAGGAGACCGAAGTTTGAGTCTTGGGAAACAGGAGACCAACCCAAGAGACCGCGAGAGAACCGGAGACCAACCCAGGAGACCACAAAAGACCAGGAGACCGAAGTTTGAACCTTGAGAAACCGAAAGAGAGAACCGGAGACCAAAGTTAAGAGTCGTGTGAAACTGGAGACCATACCAGGAGACCGACCGAAGCTTGAGGTGACCAGAAGGATGGGGGCGAAGTGAAGTGGTCTGTTGTGGCCCAGCGGAGAGGAGGGAGACGATACGGAACCGGAACGGAGACGAAACGGAGACCATATCCAGCCTCCTGTGATTAACATACTGTGGTGAGTGACATGATGAGTTTGTGAGAATGTAGGGGCGGTGATGGTGTGTGTGTGTGTGTGTGTGTGTGTGTGTGTGTGTGTGTGTGTGTGTGTGTGTGAATGGGAGGGGGGTAGGGTGAGAATTCTGGCTGGTTTGTCTAGTTTTGATTTTCTGTGTTGTGTGTGTGTGTGTGTGTGTGTGTGTGTGTGTGTGTGTGTGTGTGTGAAAAAGGTATTATAGAGGGGGCGTATTTTACAAAGTTTATGTCCAGTGTCATAACCCAAAACACACACAGACACACACACACACACACACAATTGGTAAAGAGTGCCAAGAGACAGGCTTCCTTATCTATTGCGACACAACCTCTTGGCTCTCTCCCAAACGAAATAGATGAGGGAGGAGGCTGGGAAGGTGAGGGAAGGGAGCGAAGGGTGGAATAGATGAAGGAAGAAAATGGGGAAGAAAGAGGGAAGAGGAGACGGAGGGAGGAACAGAAAAAGGGGGATGGGAAGATAAGAGGGAGGAAGAGAGGAGTTGAGTAGAAGGAGGGATGGGAGGAATAGATGAAGGAAGAAAATGGGGAAGAAAGAGGGAAGAGGAGACGGAGGGAGGAACAGAAAAAGGGGGATGGGAAGATAAGAGGGAGGAAGAGAGGAGTTGAGTAGAAGGAGGGATGGGAGGAATAGATGAAGGAAGAAAATGGGGAAGAAAGAGGGAAGAGGAGACGGAGGGAGGAACAGAAAAAGAGGGATGGGATGGGGAGATGATAAGAGGAAGTGAGGGAGTAGAGAGAGAGAGAGAAATAAAATATGGAAGGGAAGGGAGGAAAAGAAGGAAGATAGAAGGTGGAAAATCGAGACGATAGAAGGGTGGATGGGAGGAAGAATATTTATGAAGTTTTGTAAGGAGGAGAGAGGAACTGAAGGAAAGAGAGCATCCTCCATAGGACAGAGTTGGGAGGGAAAGAGGAAAGAAGTCGAAAAGGAAGTAAGGGAAGATGAAAATTATGGGTAAAAAGAGGGAGGGAGGGAGGGAGGGAAGGAGTCGAAAGGTATGGCTTGGAGGGAGAGAGAAAGGGAAGATGAAAGTTATAGGTAAGAGGGAGGGAGGGAGGGAGAGACAACAGGTTTAGATAGGAGGGAGGGAAGGGAAGGAGGGGAGGGAAGGGAAGGGAAGGGAAGGGAAGGAGGGAGGGAAGGGAAGGGAAGGAGGGAGGGAGAAAGGAATGCTGGGAAGGAGATAACAGGCTTGGGTAAGAGTGTAGAAGAAAGGGAGGGAGGGAGATAGGTAATAAGCAGACGTGGATAAGTGTGTAAAAGAAAGGGATGGAAGGAGAGGAGAGAGGTCGGCAGAAGATAGACTAGGAAATCCCCTTCATCTCGTTTACCTTGAGTTGACGACAGAGATTTGTACCCTTACACTCATCCTCCTCCTCCTCCTCCTCCTGCTGCTGCTGCTGCTGCTGCTACTACTACTACTACTACTACTACTACTACTACTACTACTACTATATACTTCTACTACTATTACTACTACTACTATATACTGCTACTACTACTATATACTGCTACTACTACTATATACTACTACTACTACTATTACTACTACTACTATTACTACTACTACTACTACTACTAACACTACTACTACAACTACTACTAACACACTACTACTACTACTACTCTTGCATGGGAAATTATCAAAATAAACCACAAATCTTGACGAATCACGCCATTCTAAACACTAACCCAATAGCAGAAAGTGATGAATGATATAATATTGTAAGGGGTATATAACATATGTAAATAAATACCATAAATACCATAGATAAACAGAGGGAAGAAATAGAAAGAGAGGAAGGAAAGAGAAGAAAATGAGAGAAAGGAAGAACAAGAACATGAAGGAAAACCCTTCAAAAGCTCCGGCTCTTAATGATTCAAGTGAGAATGAGTGAGTGAGTTGAACCCCTTTTAAGAAGTGTTGATTATAGCATAGAGATTAACATACAGATAATATATAGAGTGAATCTAGCATTCAGAGCTCAGCACTGGCAAGTCTCCATCATGCCTCCATCACGCGGTCATCATGCTGTCAGATCAGCACATTTCTTAAGATGTCATGTCCGGTGAACTGGTTTGAACTGCTTTCAACCCTCACGGTATCTTCCTTACCTCCACACTCACCCTGTCATCAATATACACCGGATGCGATCTAACACCTTGTAGTTTTAGCCAGCTCCAAGAAGTGCAAGCATAAGCCCTATACTGGCGCCTCTGTGACTGGTAAAGTCATGGTCTAATGTACTGCAACCTGGTGAATAAAAGCGAGCTATTTGAGTTAATTTTATGAACCAAAATTGCACACACCAACATGCAGCTATAGTTTCGGATCATTTTTTCGAAGCCATCTCATTGGAAGGTGTTGCAGTACATTAGACCATGACTTTACCATGAATACAACACTGATACATTATACAATATTGATACACGGCTACAGCCCCAAGAAGAATGAGTGAGTGAGTGAGTGAGTGAGTCAGTTGAACTCATTTTAAGAAGTTGTCGCCCCAAGAAGAACAAGAACAAGAACAAGAACAAGAACAATAATTACGATAAGACCTAGAGCTCTCGGCTTAGTCCGGAGCTAAAAATGAGAGAGAGAATGGAAGGAAGAAATAGAGAGAGTGAGGGAAGATTATTGGAGGTAAAACAAGTACTAAAGGATAATAACGTGAAATAATAAATGTGTAAATAAAGGGTTTATATCGAGAGGGTGAAATGAAAAATGAGTCGTATAGAAGAATTTTTTTTTTTTTTTTTTTTTTTTTTTTTTTTTATCGATGTTTGGGGTTTGTCCAGGGTGTTCCAAGTGTCCTATCTCTGCCACATGACTACACACACACACACACACATCGTAACTCAGTAAATACACACACGCACATCGTAACACTCAGTAAATACACACACGCACATCGTAACACTCAGTAAATACACACACGCACATCGTAACACTCAGTACACACACACACACATACAAACACACATCGTAATACTCAGTACACCCACCCACACACACACACACACACATATATATATACACACACACACTCACACAAAGTGACCTCTTGACACTGGCAATCACCTATATCCTTTGTACAACATGCATTCTTTCTCTTTCTCTCTCTCACACACACATGCATACACTTTCTTTCTCTCTCTATCCCTCCCTCACACACACACACACATGTACACACTTTCTCTTTTTTTTCTTTCTTTTTCTCTCTCTCTCTCACACACACATGCACACTCTCTCACTCTCACTCTCTCTCTCTCTCTCTCTCTCTCTCTCTCTCTCTCTCTCTCTCTCTCTCTCTCTCTCTAACTTTGCCTTGTTGTTTTCCTTTTATAGCGTGTTGGTGACGAGTAGACTACAAAAGCCACAGTGATGGAGAGTAACGCTTATACAACCGAGGTGATACGTATGACGGAGCCGGAGCCATCTATCGGCAGGAAAGTAAGTTGTTGTTGTTGTTGTTGTTGTTGTTGTTGTGTTTGGTTTTTATCATGCTACGTGCAATATTTTGTTTGTGTTGGTTGTCGACGTGAGGGGTAGGTAAATAAAATAATAAATCAATCATACTTAAAAAAATAATAATAAACACTAACTTGAAGAGTCCTTACCATAAAAAAAAAAAAAAAAAAACACACAGTAACTTTAAGTGTCCTTGCCTTACAAAAAAAACACACACACACTAACTTGAAGAGTCTTACCTCACAAAAAAAAAAAAAAAAAAAAAAGACACGCACACACACACACTGTAACTGCTCCGTGTATATTGGCGTCAACGGGGCATAGAATATACAACAACAAGTAACAAGTAACTTTAAAGTGTCCTTAGCTTAAAAAAAAAAAAAAAAAAAAAAAAAAAAAAAACTGTAACTTGGTGTCCTTACCTTACAAAATAACACACACACACACTGTAACTTGGTGTCCTTACCTTACAAAATAACACACACACACACACACTGTAACTTGAAGTGTCCTTACCTTACAAAACACTAATACGAACGAAACTATAGTAGCTCAGGTTCTATAAGACGGTACAAGAAATCAACAGATAAATACAAAGGGAATGGATACAAGAAAGATAACAGAGACGTGACTAGCATATACATACATAACATTATACATACAAGGGAACCCGAGTCAGAGGTCACAAAGGATTCATATGGATGGAGCTTACCTTAATAGTCCAAGGAGAAGTGAGGTTGGTGGGTTGGTTGGTTGGTGGGATGGTTTGGTTGGTAGGGTGGTGGGGTTGGTTGGTTGGGTAGGTAGGGAGGTAGGTTGGTTGATGCATGGGTTGGTTGGTTTGGTAGGTAGGTTGGTGTGGTGGTTGATTGATTATTAGGCACCGCAACAGCGAGGTCATATAGCTCCAGAAAAAGGTGACAGAGAGGTAAGACAGCAAGCAGGAAGGAAATAGAAGGAAAAGAGGGACAGTTGAAGAACTAAAAGCTAGTGGCTGGGGCCGAAGGGACGCCAAAACCCTTAAGTATTGACAACATTACTAATGCAGGCAATACCCCCCTACGAGGATGGGGTGGTTGGGTAGGTAGGTTGGGTGGGGTGGTTTGGTAGATTGGTAGGTTGGTTGGTGGGGTGGTGGGGTGGTTGGGTAGGTTGGTTGAAGTGGTTTGGTGGGTAGGTAGGGTGGTGGGGTCTGGTCCTTTCCTCATGCTCTGAAAAATTAAAAATATTGACATAATAAATAGAAAAAAACAGAATAAGAGATATATAAAATAAAACAGAGAGAGAGAAAAAAAAAGTTTATTTATTTAATTAATTTATTACGCCAAAGGCGTCAAACAAAGATGTGTACAACATTTTCAGGTACGTACAGTCGGCGGCAAAAGTCCTGTCGTCTTACCTGCTTCACCGAGACATGCAGTGTTCATGGACTCGAGAAATACACACGTTTTATACACCTAATAATTTCGAGTCTATGAATATCGAGTGCTTCGGTGAAAAAAGTGAGGCGACAGGACTTTTGCCGCCGACTGTACAAGTACATTACATTAATATGGCACTTTTCCCACATCAGATCTCACATTATATATCACCAAACAGTATCATAACATAATAGTACAGGATTACATCGTTACCCCATTGAGTAATTACATTATCATGACATCAGTATTACAGAATTCCATCATTACCCTCCAACATCAAATTACACATCACATAACCCAAAGTATATAATATCATGGGTGATGACATCTAGAAACCACAATGTACAGTAGAAAAATTAGCTATAGATAGTTTTAGAGTCAAAACTAGAACTTTAGTTTAAGTAGTATATAAGGCTAGAATAATTATCTAACTTATACATAGCTTAAGAAACTTAACAATAACAATATAATTCATAAGTCCTAATACTAAGTTGTTAAGATATAAATATAAATGTTAAGTACAGGTTAAGTTAAGATATGTTATAAGGTGTCCTTACTACTAGATGTATAACAACATTTGTACAGTTTTAAAAAAAAAAGAAAAAAAAGAGAGAAAGAGAAAGAGAAAGAGAAAGAGAGAGAGAGAGAGAGAGAGAGAGAGAGAGAGAGAGAGAGAGAGAGAGAGAGAGAGAGAATAACAATAATCACCCACTACACTCCTGAATGCAACACTAACGAGACACACAGACTCGATTCATTTTGAGGCAACCTATTCACCCCAAACAATGCCACGAAACAGATCACGCCTCTACGAAACTATGATCTGAGTCCGTATATTTATTATTATTATGTTTCCTGATGGAGTTTGGAGGAATCTGCATCCCTCCAATTCGATCACAACAGAGTACACACGTCTTTCGAGTATTATTATGCGTACGACCTTGACTAACTACGCACGCACACACACACACACACATACACCATCTGTCTCTCTCTCTTAACAATAAATATATAAATAAATACCGGTAAATTAAAAAAAATAACAACGAACCACCACTAACCTTCAACAATTCAAGGTTTTAAGATCTCAAGTATCAAATTATAATATCTAGAATATGATTAAGCCTTTTCTGTTTCGAATTATTACAAATAATAATAAAAATAAAAGAATCATATGAGATATTTATGTTTATTTTATTTTCCTTCTTTTTCCTGGTTTGGACGCGTATAAATGCTCTTGAGAACCTTGTGATGTAGTCAAGAAATGTGGAGGCTACAGAGTCCTTCAAACATTGCCACGAAACTACCTGTTGTATTGCAAGCGAGAGTTTGTTTCGTGGAGTGGACGAGACGAATCAGTAGTAGTAAGTAGCCTTCCATTTCTTATTCTGGCACATGCACGATATCACAGGCTCCCGTGTTGAAGAGAAGGGAAGAAAAGAGGACCAAGATAATGATGGTGGTGATTATTCTGATGTTGGTGCTGGAGAGTGTGATAGTAGTAGTGTGGTACGAGGTTTGCTGGTGATAACATAGCCAATAGTACACTCTCTCGTAGTGACAAGGAAAGGAGGGAAGGGAGGGAAAGGAAGGGAAAGGAAAGGAAAGGAAAGGAAAGGAAAGGAAGGCCAAGGAAATAGAAGGAAAGGAAAGAAGGCCAAGGAAATAGAAGGAAAGGAAGGAAGGCCAAGGAAATAGAAGGAAAGGAAGGCCAAGGAAATTAGAAGGACAGGAAGGAAGGCCAAGGAAATAGAAGGAAAGGAGGGAAGGAAAACCAAGGAAATTAGAAGGAAATAGAAGGAAAGGAAGGCCAAGGAAATAAAAGGAAAGGAAGGAAGGAAGGCTAAGGAAATTAGAAGGAAAGGATGGAAAGAAGACCAAGGAAATAGAAGGAAGGCCAAGGAAATAGAAAGAAAGGAAGGAAGGCCAAGGAAATAGAAAGAAAGAAAAAAATGGCTAAGCACGAAAGCAAATAGAAGGAAAGGTGGAACAGTTGGATGATTGAAATTGATTGACTAGGGTCCAACGGGGCGCCCAAATCCTTAAAGTATCACCAAATTACCACAGG
>JAWZYT010005635.1:0-46032 GCA_034508575.1 Petrolisthes manimaculis
AGAGGGGGGAAAGAGGGAGACAGAGTAAAAGTGGGAAAAGTAATAGAAGACAAAGAGGAAGAGTGGGAATGGCACGAGTGGAGTGGGGTGGAGGTGGGGGGAGCAAGAAGCATTAAAAGAGGGACATGGATGGATTTTGTTGGTGGTGAATTGGGAGGGTCACTGATTCCTCCACACAGGGCCACGAAACATATCAACATCGTATACACTGAGAAGGTTTGTTTCATGATAGAGTTTGGAGGAGTCAAAAGCCATCCATGCAGTTATTCCAAAGCATCGCCGGGGCTCCATTAAAAGAGAAGGGAAGTGAGAGAGAAAAAAATATATAAATAAATAAAACGAACGAGAGGAGAGACGGAAGAAGGATCATTAACTTTGCTATCGCTATTTTCTCCTGCTGTGTGTGATGGACGCAAATTGAAATAAATATATATTCTCTCTCGATTTCTTAATGGAACAGGAATTTATGTTATACTGAGCTTTGATATGACACTTTGATCTTTGCCTAAAACACCGAGGTTTATGAGCAGGGTGTGAAAAGAAGAGAGAAAAAAGAGTGAGAGGAGAGGAAAAAGAGAGAGAGAGAGAGGAGAGGAAAATGAGAGAGAGAGAGAGAGGAGAGGAAAAAGAGTGTGAGAGAGAGAGGAGAGGAAAAAGAGAGAGAGGGGGGGGGAGAGGGACAGACGGAGACATATACAATCATACAGTTCAAGCATGCAAGCAAGCAAGCACACACGAGTAAGCACACACACACACAAACGAGTAAACACACGCACATTCACTAATAATAAATCTATAAATGCATAAATACAAAAATAATTTCTCCATATTATATTTTCTGGGCGCATCAGGGGTCGAGGGATTAAATACTAATGAATCTCAGGACCTGATATGCAGTATCTATAAAAATCACTCCCAGAAAGGTACAGTGTTAATATCAGAGCTTAATAAGAGAAACTAGATTGTATATTATCTGTTTAACTTTTGAAGAATAATATATCACACCATTGGATAATAAATAGTTGCTCGCAAAATTTCACACCGACTCACTCACTACCTACACACCTTTTGTTTTTGTTTACACTCACTTTCTTTGGGTTACGTTTACTTTCATTTACTCATAAATAGTCACTCACTCTTCACACCCATCCTTCGTTCACTCACACTCATTTTATCTGCGTTACATTCACTTTCATTGACTCATAATCATTCACTCTTCACACTCATCCTTCGTTCACTCACACTCACTTTATCTGGGTTACGTTCCCTTTCACTCACTAATTCTCTCGCTCTTCACACTCACTCTTTGTCTACAGTCATTCTCTCTCTCTCATTAGTTGCCTAGTTTTACAATTAAGAAGAGCATTTGAACTGCATATCAAAGTATAACTCATTAATATCTGGCACTCTATGGATCACACTCACTCGACATTACTCACACTCATTCACTGTTCACACTTACTCATTACACTCGCTTTCTCCCATCCATCATTTCTCACACTATATATCACATTAATTCCATCTACTCATCCTCATTCACTTCTCACTTTCATTCAATCTACTCATCCTTATTTAATTTTCACATTCATTTTCTACCATCATCTATGTCATTATCCTCTCTCTGTCACATTCACTCCATCTACTCATCCTCATTCAAATTCCACACTCATCACATTCACTTTTTTTCACCATGCATTTCCCACCTACCAACCCTCTACATTTACCCACTGTGTTATATTCACTCAATTTACCCCCTTTCATTCCGTCTTTACACACACACACACACACTCAACACATCCACTTGCTGCCATCTGCCACCTGCACTGCCTTGTCTCCCTCACCCGCATCTGCTACATCCACCCCATTCCACACTCTCCACTACTTTTCCCTTTTGCTCTTTCCTGGCAAAGTTTTTAGTGTCCATTCATTTCCTACTCAACTGGGTGGAAGCTCTGCCTCTTCTTGGACTTTACTTTGCTCACTCTTCTGGCCTAAACTCGTAGTTACAATTATTGCTCTGCGAGATTGGTGATAATTTCAATAATGTCACAACTTTTAGGCTTGTTTATTTGGCTGTGGTTACCATTTTCTCAACCATCTTACGGGTTAAAATGATGTTTATGCTTATTAACAAAGTTCTTGTTCGGGGAAGAGGAATTATAATTGCTTGCAAGGCATGTGCAATGACCGCTTTGAGAGAGAGAGAGAGAGAGAGAGAGAGAGAGAGAGAGAGAGAGAGAGAGAGAGAGAGAGAGAGAGAGAGAGAGAGAGAGAGAGAGAGAGAGAGAGAGAGAGAGAGAGAGAGAGAGAGAGAGAGAGAGAGAGAGAGAGAGAGAGAGAGAGAGAGAGCATATCTGAGTGTGGGAGTAGATGTGTGTGTGTGTGTGTTATATAATGAGACAGACCACTAGAAAGACAGATCCGTCAGAATAAAAGTGAATATCGGAATCAGAATCACTTGAACTCTGACTCGATTCAGATGGAGGGTGATAAAAAGCTATTAGAAAGTTACCCGGCTAATTAGCTTACGGTAATGAGATGATTGAAGAGCACAAGAGCCAACGCCAGGATGAAAGCGGAGAGAGAGAGAGAGAGAGAGAGAGCATTATGTGGAGTCTCTGTGGGTTGGGAAAGTGAGTTGCAAGTTGTTTAGCGGTGCACTGATTGGAAGTAGAATTATAGAAGCGAGTCTGGATTGGTCTGGAAGCGAAAAGCAAACACGGGCGCAAATCGGGTATGTAGTGAACTGGAAACTGTTACGATGTGCTCTGGAATTAGGTTATAGAAGGGGGTATGGATAGGTCTGGAAGCGAAATGTAAACAAAGTCACGAATGGGTATAGTGAATTAGAAACTGTTACGATGTATTCTGGAAGTATAGGTTATTGAGTAGAGGGCGGTCTGGATAAGTCTGGAAGCGAGATGTAAACAATGTCACTAATGGGTATAGTGAATTAGAAACTGTTACGATGTATTCTGGAAGTAGGTTATTAAGTAGAGGGCAGCCTGGATAGGTCTGGAAGCTAGTTGTAAACGATGGTGGTGAGGCTGGAAGAAAGGAAGGAGAACCAATGAAAGACACACATCAATCAGTTCTGACAGGGCCTTCTGCAGTTCATGGCTAATTATTGTGGCACTTTTGTTCTGAGTGCCAGCCTAAAAGTGGGCCCGTGGAGCGAAGTGTAAACATGAAGGTGGGAACTCAGGTACGGTTAGGCTTTCAGAAGAAGAACGGGCGTATTGGCCACACAAACAAACAAGAACGTAGGAGAGAGAGAGAGAGAGAGAGAGAGAGAGAGAGAGAGAGAGAGAGAGAGAGAGAGAGAGAGAGAGAGAGAGAGAGAGAGAGAGAGAGAGAGAGAGAGAGAGAGAGAGAGAGAGAGAGAGAGAGAGAGAGAGAGAGAGAGAGAAAGATTGAGAGAGAAAGAGAGAGAGAGAAAGAGAGAGAGAAAGAGAGAGAGAGAGAGAGAGACAGTCGACGCTTCAAATACATGACAAGGATGTGATCGAACAGGAGTCAAGGAAGGGAAAGATAATGGGAGAACACGGCTTGGGGAAAGGGAACTGTGGAAAGCCAAGTGAAAAGGAGAAGAGAGAGAGAGAGAGAGAGAGAGAGAGAGAGAGAGAGAGAGAGAGAGAGAGAGAGAGAGAGAGAGAGAGAGAGTTGAAGGGAAGGATGGAAAGGGGATACAACATGTCAGATATAACATTGTTACGGAAACGGCAGCAATTTTTCGGAATTGCAACACATCACGAATTGCAAGATATAAGGCAAAGAGGCGTTTCGAATATAGGGAGATAAAACGAATAGCAACCTTTCACAAATAACACTCTATCGGAAGAGCAACATTGTATGAACGGAAACGTTTTAAAAACAAACACATTTCAGAAATAACAAAAAGCCGTTCACAACTTCAAACACAGTAATGTACTAATACTGATACTACTACTACTACTACTACTACTACTACTACTACTACTACTACGCCTACGGCTACTCCAATAATAGAATTAAATATTAATGACCAAAAATTACAATATTAATAAAAATTATAAGAATTAATGTAATAATAATAATAATAATAATAATAATAATAATAATAATAATAATAATAATAATAATAATAATAACTACAACTACTACTACTATTACTACTACTACTAACACCACCAACAACACTACCAACAACACTACCAACAACAACAACAACAACAACAACAACAACAACAACAAAGAAACAACAACAACCAGTCCCCGAAAACAGTAAACGTTTCAGACCCCAGAAATTTTCAGAAACGTTCCGGGCGACACTTAATGCATTGTCGGGGGGAAAAACGGCGAGAATTTCACGTAGTAATATAAATATGTAAAATATGAAGCGCTCTGGCATGCATGATTAATTGAAATATGAAAATCCACTTGTGCAGAATGAGTAATATATTTTTTTTTTCACTGCATTTAAAAAGTGGAATTAATTTATGGGGAGTAATGTGATGCAGAATCCAGGGGTGGGTAATATATGCTCTCATGGGTTTAGAATATTCTGTTACACTTAATGTACCACCTCATGTTAATAATATAGTACTTTTCTCATAGTACTACCCTCACTTCAAAAAAATTCCTCATTTAAAACTTTTCATCCCTCTTCATCATATAATATACTGAATATATAGTGTGTTGTAGCCTACCTCTTAATTCTTATAACCCACCTAACAGAATTAATTAACATGTAGTCACTCATACAACAGATGACATTATATTAACCAACTCTTTAATCCACCTGATCGTATGTTTTTTCCCTCGTAGTCACAAACCTCAACACCTCTGAACCCACCGGACAGTTTTTACCTCACAGCATATACAAATATATATATATATATAATCTAACCCATCCCATAATTCTAACCCGTCTCATAACTCACCTTACACTTTTACAACTCCTGACAACCCACCTAATATTTCAAACCCACCCCCCACACACCACTCACTTCATTAACCCGACCCACTGTTCTCTTCTCTCACTTTACAGTCATTTTCCTTCAAATACATATAATCCTTTAATAGTTCCAACTCACTCATAATCCACTTCATAGTTCTAATTTCTACCCCTCACCTATTTTAACCCACCTCTCACACTTTCACATTATGATCTCTACCACTCACAGTAGTTATTTTGTGAGGACCGACTCACCTCGTCCCTCACATTTAACCACCTGGCGACCTGTCAACCCAAACCATATTCTGCAACCTCATTACCACAAGCACCATAAAAATAAATAGAGAAGGATAAAGCAGAGTAGGGAGAGAGATGTGAAGCATGGAGGATAGAGAAAAATAGAGACAAAAGGAAGAGAAAGAAAAGGTAAGGAGAAAAAGAAATGTAGAGAGAAGGGAGAGAGGGTAATGAAAGGAGAATAGCATGATAACTGAAGGGAAGTGAAGATGAGAATTTTGTGTGCTGATCGAAAAAGGAATCTGGAATGATGGCAAAAAAATAAAGAGAGAAATAGTTAGATGGAAAGAAAATTATCTGTTATTCCACTTCAATGTCAGAAACTTTATATCCAGCATTAAGGGGGAAGTACAGTGTTGGTAAATCTGGAACAACTGATTCTTCCAAACCATTCCAAGCAACAGCACACCATTATCTTTAGTCATCTGGTTCTGTTTCCTGGCATACTCTCGAGGAATCATGGCGCTCCAATTTGCCAAAGGTATACTATCCATTTATATCTTATACACCTATAGATTATGCACAGCCTAACTCACTCTATAACATAAAATATTCTCGAGCAACGTACTATAATGCAAACAAGGTCTATTGTATTACAAATTTACACAAGTAGGCAATTATTTATATAGTGAGTAGAATATGATTAATTATTGCATTATCGAGGGGCATGAACTTATTTTATATAATTATACTCTCTAAGCCACAATCATACCCTGACCCCTTCAAAGTTTGCCGGAGAACAGAATCCCTCCATATAAGAATAGAGGATCGATGGGTTTCATAGTGAGTTGCTAAGCGAGTTCCAATTCGCTCACAGTAGCATCTCTCTCTCTCTCTCTCTCTCTCTCTCTCTCTCTCTCTCTCTCTCTCTCTCTCTCTCTCCTCTGGGTTTATTAATAAGTGAGCTATGCACTTTTCTTGTATGTGTCGGTATTTATGTCCCTTGGTTATTATTATTTGGTTGGTAGTCCGTGTTAGTCAGAGTGAGGCTTGCATTGTTTGAACCCCGAGAGTATGAAGTTATCCTGGATGTTTAGGCAGGTTGCTGACACACACACACACACGTAATCAAATCATTCTTAACAAGTTCACGAACGTCAAATATAACGTAAAACATATTGTTGCGAGGATGTAACTGCGACACTGTACTGGCTTCGTAAGATTATCCGACTTGTGACAGCTTTGTATTGATTAAGGCTTTGCATAGATTACATTAAATATTTGTCGTTCGAACAGTGCAAATATTATATAAATAATACCAAATGTTTTAAAATTCTAGTATAATAATTATTATGTATTTAGGTATATCGATTGAAAGCACAGGAAATTAGCACGTGCACTCAGTCACATACAAACACATTACGAGACAAATAAACTGAAGAGGAATAAAGAAGATCAGACTTGACGTGGAAAACCCTATAGCACGAATGAGAAGAAAATAAACACGAATGATATGGAAGGAATGGATGGGCAATGGATGGATTACAAGTGAATAGTTCATTAGGATCGGCTGCCATATACCTGTTACTCTCTTTGGAAGTGTAATCTCCTGTGGTGGGTAGATTGGAGGGCCATTCATGCCTCCAAACAATGCCAGGACACTGACTCCATCCGTATTCAAGTAAGATACCCGTTTTGTAGTATAGTTTGGAGTAATCTGTAGCCCTACAAATCAGGATTATTCAACTACAATTGGGGAGTACACACAACATGCAAACTTGCCCCTCGTTTAATGTTAAACTTGTATATCGTTATTCAGTAAAATACCAGGATCGGGTTTCATTAGGTATTATATGTGTAAAACAGATTAATATTATATGAAGTACTGTATGTTACTGATAGAGTGGCACGATATTCAAGTGACGTCAGCAATGAAACAATATGACGTGGCCATTGAAGCTAAACTAGGCCAGCAACAGTGTGAGACAAATAGGGAATAATGAGGGAGAAGCCACGGGTTTGCACTGTCCTTTGTACGCTGAATGAATGTGTTGATGATGATGATGATGATGACCTGGTTGGTTGGTGGGTGGAATCGGGTAGGAAAAATAAAACTATATTGGTGCCGCGAATAGAGAGTTCCCCGAACCCGATTCATCCCTGAACAACATATTAACGCCGTCTGACGTTAGGAAGGGATTAATCCATCTGGGGATATTACTCTTATATCTTAATGTTTAGTATAAATATTGAGAGACGAAGTAAAATATATATACTGTTCTGTGCATTTTATTAAATTTGTTAGGTTCGGTTCGGTTAGGTTTGGTTATAAAATTTGCAAACGTTAAGTATTATGTCCATCCCATTGAAAACAATCAACCCTTCAAAAATGAGTTTGATAATATACTTGTATCAATACTGACTGCATAATTCGCCACTCCTGTTTTGAACCTCTCATATCATTAGTTTATATCTTCAAAGGTGCTTCATTCCACCATCTCTGTTTATACATTAACTTCAAAGCAAGAAGGATGCATCAACAAACTAAGTAGAATGACTTCTGAAATTTTGACGCACCTTGATGTTAGTGTTTATTATAAAAGAAACAATACATTTTATATAAAGAGGTGCGTAGAAAAAACTTCAATGAGGAGAGTATGATTTGGGAGGCCCAATAATTCCTCCAAGCTACACCAGGAAACAGAAGAGTACACTCGTGGTACATAATTTCTGACCGGAGTGTGAGGAGTAGAAATTGAATCGCCTGGTATTGCTCATTTCCCCACTCAGTATATACACCGATATAGAGACTGAGTTCGAATGGAGGGTATGTGTGTGGTGCCTGCCGTTGGTCCATGGTCAGGGATTACGTATCATGAGTGTACATACCTCTATATACGGGCAGAAGATCTGTGTTGTGGAGTATATCGCAGTTATCAGTCGCCCCCTAATACGCCAATATACCACCATGAGTACTATTAATTCTTCCAAACACTGCTATGAATCAGATCCCTTACTATGAATGTTGATGCCATCGGGTTTCTATGATAGAGTTAGGAGGAATGAGCAGCATTCTGGTCCACCAAGAGGAGATTAATTATCCCCTCAATAAGTCAATCCTATTCGGATGGTTTCACTGTGCTTCTATGAGCTCCCGAGGGATGAGCGACCAGGTGCCAGTGCAGAGAAATTGTTTATATCAACGTCGTTAATTCCATTGAGGACACTGAAAGCTTCCATCAATTAGCGAGTGCTGACCTTTTGACAGGAGGAGCAAGTCGAGTCCTCTTGGTCTCTCTCAGTGTGCCAGAGCAATCAACTTCCTCAGTACCCAACACTGCATAGTTATTCCCTCGCTATTTGAACAATATATAATTCATAATATAAACGATATAAAACGATTTTTAATAATGTAAAATATATAAAACGATTATTCATAATATAAAAGAGATAAAACTATTATTTCTGAGCTTTATCAACTTAGTGAAAAAAGGAGTCTTTAATTGTCTAACCTTGAAATAGACATCAGCTTTCATCACTTAGGTGCATAGACACGGAGGTAAAACAATTTTCTTTCTTCTCGCCTTTCAACAATTCGCCATTGTTTAGTGTGTACAGTACTGTAGAAACAAGAACATGAAGGAAAACCCTTCAAAAGCTCCGGCTCTTAATGATTCAAGTGAAATGAGTGAGTGAGTGAGTTGAACCCCTTTTAAGAAATGGTCGCCCCAAGAAAAATGAGTGAGTGAGTGAGTCAGTTGAACCTCTTTTAAGAAGTTGTCGCCCCAAGAAGAAGAATAAGAACAAGAACAATAATTACAATAAGACCTAGAGCTCTCGGCTTAGGCCGGAGCTAAAAACACATGTCTTCAAATATAAAGCAACTATTTGTGTATATATTTGTGTTTATATGAAGCTGTATCGTCATGGCTTCAAAAACATTTCGATATGTTTTCAACAGCACACGTATGTACAGCCACAATCAAATATCCACCGACACCTTCCTTCCATCGTGCCAATAAATCAGTCTCAAATCAAAATATATTCTTACAACAACACCTTACGTCAACTCAACCCCATCAATTAATATTATTATGAAGTGCTGCAAAATCATACACGTGTTGTTCTTTATTACCACGATATTTACTACGATGGAAGGAAAGTGTAGGTGGAGATTTGATTGTGGCTGTACAGTCGCCCCAATTAGGAGGTCGTACCTTGCCTGAGCTGTTGCCAAGTGGTCCAAGGAGGGATGGAAAGCGATATTTTTCATCAGTCACGTTACTATTTCTGGGTCAACATGTGAAATTGAATTATATCATCATTTATCAATAAAACTGCAAAATATTGGAAGAAGATTGGTGGAGATATGAATCGAGAAAGTCATAATTTTATACATAACGAACACGAAATGCTAAGCGAAAAATATTAAATGCTTGTTTATAGTATATAATGGGTAAGTAAGTATAGGTTATGTGAGGCATTACATATATTCCTTGAACTTACCTGATGAGAGAGAGAGAGAGAGAGAGAGAGAGAGAAGGGAGAAAGGAATGCCGTGACTGACTGAGGTAGAGGGAGAGTAACACACACACACACACACACTCATACACACATACACACAGAGAGGGAGGGAGAGAGGGAAGGTGGCACAAAAGGCGTGAAGCAGAGAATGAGGCAGGGAGGGAGGGAGGAGAGGAAGAGAGGGAGAGGAGAGGGTGGAGGGAAAGATGGAACTGCTAGCAAGGAAGAGGAAGCATTTGAAAGGAGAGGAGAGGAGAGAACCTAATAGAGAGAGAGGGAGGGAGGGAAGCACGGAGGAAGAGAATTAATTAGAGAACTACGGAGGCAAGGAGGAAGGGAGAGAGAGGAAGGGAGAGAGAGGAAGGGAGAGAGAGGAAGGGAGAGAGAGGAAGGGACAGAGAGGAAGGGACAGAGAGGAAGGGAGAGAGGGGAAGGGATAGAGGAAGGGACAGAGAGGAAGGGAGAGAGAGGAAGGAATGGGGGAAGGATGCAGAGAGGGAGAGAGAGATGGATGGATGAACATGGAAGGAAGTCGAAACAGATAGAAGTAAGGGAGTTCATTATGAAAGGAGAGAGAAGTGGAAAGAGAGAGAGAGACATAATGAGCGTCAAGAACAGGGAATAGGAATAGAGTGAAAAAGAGAATAATGTAGAAAGGAGAGAGAAGTGGAGAGAAAGATATAATGAACGTCAAGAATAGGGAATAGAAAGAGAAGACATGGTGGAATAGGAGAATTACGGGGAAGAACTAAAAAATATATAATTATGATGGGTGGAAGGGAAACAGAAAGTGGAATAAAACTCGAGAAAGATAAAACACGGGTATGGAGAAATGGTGGATGGCATGTGTAGGCTGGGAAGGAAGGAAGAAAGGAGAATAATAATAATTAAGAGAATGAGAGGGAGTGAGAGAGTCAGAAAAAAGGAATAAGGAAGGAGAATGATAATTAAGAGAATGAGAAGGAGTGAGAGAGTCAGAAAAAAGGAGGAGAGTGATAGAGAGGCGGAACAACAAACACAAAACTTTGGAGAGAAAGAGTAAAGGAGAGATGGAGAGAACCAGGGACAATAGAATGAATTACAAAGGAGGAGGAGGAGGAGGAGGAGGAGGAGGAGGAGGAGGAGGAGGAGGAGGAGGAGGAGGAGATGTAGGAAAGGAAGAACGCAAAGAATGAAAGAAAATAGGGAGACAGGTTGAGTAGGGAGGTAACGAGACAAAAGAGAAGTAGGAGAGGGGGAGGAGAGGAGAGGAGAGGGAGAGGAGAGAGGTGGTAAGAAGGGGAGGACGTAGAGAAGAGAGATAAAAAGGGAGAAGAGAGAGAGAGGTAAAAAGGGGGAAGAGGAGGAGGGGAGAGGAAAGGGAACAAAAGTAAGGTAGGAAAATGATGAGGTAGGAAAAGATGCGGAAGAGAATGGTGGGAGGAAGAGAATGGTTGGAGGAGGAGAAGGAGGAGGAGGAGGAGGAGGAGGAGGAGGAGGAGGAGGAGGAGGAGGAGGAGGTGGGAGGAGAGAGGTGAGGAAAAGAGGAGGTTGAGGGGGGAGGGGAGGGAGAGGAGGGAGGAGAAGGAGGGGGGGAGAAAGGTAAAGGAGGGGGGAGAGAAAGGTAGAGGAGAGAGAAGGAAGAAGGGGGAGAAGGAGGAAGGAAGAGGAAAAAAAAAGGTGAGGTGAGGAAAGGAGAAGGAAAAGGGTTGGAGGAGAAGAAGAAGAAGACACATATAAGAAGCCAAGAAGAAAACAAAACAAAACAATACGGCAGAGAAACAGCTATATAGTCTAAGGAAGTCAGTGTAGGAGACGAACGAACGACTGACTGACAGAAAAACAAAACAGACACAAAGAACACACTACAGGAGACGAGAACAAAAGCAACTCTAAACCACTGACACTTTTTCCTTTATTTTTTGAGGCAGAAGCAGATGGGGTCGGGCGTCTAGGTAACCATGGACGGGCGTGAAGTGCTACGATATTTTTTTTTAAAGCGTTTATATTTTCCTATGTAGTGGTAAAATTGTGAAGAGAGTATTATTATCTTTCGAGCATATATAGGTGGTGGTTGAAGTGTAATAATAAGTCAACAAAGAGTATATTATGGTTGGCAATGCACAGAATGAAAAATTAATAAAAGTAGAAGAGAAGAACAAACAGTGAATAGGTAAATAGTTTTAATAGGAGTGACTGATGAAAAGGAAAACTAATGCTCCAAAGATTATAATACATAACTGGTAACGAAAAAGAAGATATATAAGAAAAGCAAATACCGTAGTGAAGAGGTAAAAAAAAGTTCTATATGAAGTAATAAACTAAAGGAGAAATTGATACACCAGAGGAGAAACATATCATTACTGTAAAGAGAGAAGTGAGGGAATTTCTCCAACGCCACACCTGAAACGGAATCATTAAGGGTGCAAGTGAAATTACAGATTCCATCTCTATATGACAGTCAATCAGGAAGGGAGAGCGCATGCTGGCTGACAGACAGACAGACAGAGACAACCATTACAAGAAGGTAGAGCATCAACGAGTCAATCACATGCAGACTTCAACGAAAACCCACCCAATCAATACAAGGCAAAGCAAGGCAAGGCAAGGTAAGGCAAGGCAAGGTAAGGCAAGGTAAGCACCAACATGACCAGCCAGTCAGACGATGTAATGATACCCTTCGTGGACACTTTTCAAGTTGAGGTCACTCAGCATCACCCAATGAGACCCCATCTATTGATATCCCTTGTTGACATTTACCAGTCCGGTTCAGTCATTAACACACACTCACACATAAAATTACTATATGTATATATAGTGTCAATAAATAAAACCGAGGCATTTGAATACAAATTTCGAAATTTGTTAAAGATTGTACAGGTTTAGTCTTGCAACATTTCTAAACATTTCATTCAAAGGTATTGTAGAAATATTGCACGTGATAGTACGTTTAATGAAAAAATATGTAGTGTTGTCGTCCCGTCCGATAATTATGGACGTGTACCGTACAATAAATCACAGTGAAACTCGGGTAACATCAACAAATGGAATTCGAAATGTTGGTAAGCTATTTATCACATTTTTTAAGAACCACCTGGACACGTTTTTATTTCTATAGCACTGTACACGCACAAACAGTATACCAACTGAATATTTAATGTGTTGTACAGAGGAGCATAAAAGTCTAACAAATATCATCACCAGTCAGGTAATCATTGTCATTAGTACTTTATCAAATTATGACAGCACGGTGATTATCATAATTATGCACTGCAAAAGATGTATGTGTGTGTGGGTGATTTTTTTTTTTTTTTTTTTTTTAGGGGTTGGGGCGAGAAGTGTGCAAATCATAAATGAAGATAAAGAACCCCTGGTGATTTTTTCATTTTTTATCCTCAACCCCAAATGTAAGGTTTGTATTTTTCTCCTGCATATGAAATTGTCTCTAACCTGAAATGAAAGTAAATTTAATAATATATATATATACACTGTAAACAAATGAATTTACTGAATACTATAATAATCACTTTCTCTCGCACACCCTTGGTAAAAAGCTGGAGCCACTCTTCGCTTCATTGGCTCGAATTAATATAGTTAATTACCATTTAATTACTGAATAACTGACAATATTCTTGGTAAGAGTATCTATCTCTTTCCTCTGGGGACGTCGCATTGATTGCACGCCAAAATACTAAGTACATAAATATTTCACTGATGTGTCTGAAACCTCCTCATGTGTAATATATATTTGTGAAAGAATGTATTGCACTTGGTCAGTATAATATATCTTCAGGAATCCTTGGTGGTTTTTACTTTTCGAAAAATTTCTTAAAATTCGTGTATTCGTGTAATATTGTTTTCGCCTTCCTAAAGCCAGCAGCGTATTAATGATGTAAACGAGATTGCCTTTAAGCCGATACTTTTCCAGAGTATCGCAATATTTATTACAATTCCAGGACCCTTGATGATTCAGGCTATGAACAGAGTGGTACCAATTTCTCCTGATTGTTTGGTATGTTGTTGTTGTTGTTGTTGAAATTTTGTTTCAGTGTTCAAATAATAGAGGGGATAGAAATTGGTAGGTAGTTAGGTAGGTAGGTAGGTACCGGTAGGTAGGTAGGTAGGTAGGTGTCAGTCTGGGGTGTCTGTGTCTATGTGTGTGTGTGTGTGTGTAAGAGAGAGAGAGAGAGACGAAGCGTACACACACAAACGCACACATATATATATATCGAAGGAGTCTAGTGACAGAGATGGAGGTGTATTGTGTAGTAGGAGGGAGGAAGAGGGTGGGAGAAATAGATGGGAAGGGTGGAGGAAACAAAAGTGAAGACGGAGAGAGGGAATAAATGAATTTGGAGAGAGAGAGAGAGAGAGAGAGAGAGAGAGAGAGAGAGAGAGAGAGAGAGAGAGAGAGGTGGTGGTGAGAGATGGAGAGAGATAGTGAGAGGAAGTGTGGTTGGTGGTAAAAGAAAATGACTGAGGATGGTAATGAGATAATGTGAAAGTGATAATGAGATAAAATGATGGTGGTAGTGAGAAAGGGAAACAGACAGACGTTAATAAAAAAGTGAGGATGATAGTGAGAGGAAAAGAGGCAGAAAATAATGAGAAAGATTGGAAGGAGATGTGAGCACATAAGCGAGTATAGTTGGGAGTGAGAGAGAGTGAGAGTGAAGGCGGCAGCGAGAGAAGGAGAGTGAAGGAGGATTGCTCAGGCAAGGAGGGGCGGAATGAGGAAGGAAGCAGGGGAAATGGGCTAGCAGAAGCAGGAAGGAAGCAGGGAAGGAAGGAAGGGGCCAGCAGGATGGAGAGGATGAGCATACAAGGACTGCAGACAGACAGACAGACAGAGATACTAGAGCCTTCGAGGAAAAGTATAATTAGATGCGATTTAGAGTTAAAAATCAAGTAGAAAGTGGAAGAAAATGAATTGTATAGAGTCCGAGGAAGATAAATTGGTAATGGGAAAGAAGATAAAAATTATTCAGAGTAAATTACAGAGCTACCGTTAATTAATATAGACAGAATGTTATAAGAGACAGATTTAATGTACAAACAAAGTTTGCACAATTGCAGGAACAAGACAAATGATAAGAGGCAAAACAGGAATTAATAATTTTCTAAAGAGCAGTAAGAACCATTACTGTCAGTATTCTTAGGGTACGGTACAGCTTGTATAAAAACAATAGAGATACAGATAAACAAATATAACCAGAGAGAATGATTGAGATAGAGAAGGAAAGAGAATAATATGAAAATATGTTATATTGAAAATAAAACACTATAGCCTAATATAGGAAAAGCCTTCCTAGGCGTCTTTTCACCACAAGCAACTCAAACGCCGTCAGTGTAAAGGCCCTTTCTCTTCAGGCAGCAGAGTAACTTAGGCAACATAATAATAATAATAATAATATATTCACTGAAAACTCCCCCGAGGAACACCACCCCACCTGGCGCCATACTACACAATGGATACTAATTACACTTCCTCTACCAGCCTCGCTCATCAGCATAATCACTCTCCACTTTGGATGCTCGTACAGTGGTGGTTAAAAGATTCGATACACATACACATACAGTAGGGGTTATGGACACAGTTCATTGTTTATACTTATGATTATTACGGGTTCTTATGATGTTATTGTTTTGATAGGAGAACAGGAGATGAAAACACATTAGACGTTGCTATGTGAAAAGATATTATTGTTGTTGTGGGTAGCGTGGAACTTTACTTAACACACCAATTAATTATACAAAGAATAACATAACCTCTTTTCATATACTGAGAGGTTGGTAGTTTCCTGGTATAGTTTCGAGGAATCAATAGCCAGCCACAGGTCAGATACTATACTTATTCGTATTTAAGTTCCGGGATCTGTGATATTGTCAGAAATTGGAAGTTAACGAGTCTCCCAATCAATGCAGTGAAAAATTGTCCATCCTTGAGTAGTTTCCTGGTATTCCAAGTAGCCAGCCACAGGTCAGATACTAAACTTATTCGTACCGGTATTCAAGTTCCGGGATCTGTGACCTCGCCAGAAATTGGAAGTTAATGAGTTTCCCAAAAAACGCAACGAAAATTGTCCATCCTTGAATAGTTTGTTGGAAGGAATCAGTAAGCCTAGAATATGCCAACTAGATCAGTTATTTTAATCTCGTTTACAAACTTCGTAAGGGAAACCGTCAATAACGCACTTAAATAACTCCCGTATGTATTAAAATGATTACCTTCAAATATATGACAATGTGGTATAGGCTTTGTTGAGGCCTTGTATAGGATGAGCCATAATTAGTGTGTAGGACTTTGTGAAAATAATGTAACATCTGACACAACACGGAACAAGCTCCAACTTTACTTCCTCTCCTAATTGTTGGAACTCCTTCAGTCCTATCACAGAGCAGTCGACTCGATAATTGTGTTCAAACTATCTATAGCTCAGACGCATCTCTCTCTCTCTCTCTCTCTCTCTCTCTCTCTCTCTCTCTCTCTCTCTCTCTGTGTGTGTGTGTGTGTGTCCCTCAGCTTTACTCATGCACCTTCCTAGTACACTCACTATCATACAGTCTCTATTCGTATCCAAACTACGTTCACCTTTTCAACCACCCCACATTCAACACCAATTGACTTAGCACCACATCTCTCATTTATTCTTTATGTATTCTCCATCCCACCTCGCCAGTTAACTCTCTTTTCTCAGGAATTTCATTTTCACCATACCTATTCTAGACTGTTACATAATAATTCATGCCCATTTAATCAACGCGTATATCAATCCTTGTTTCACTACAATACTCACACTCCAAACTTCATGATTCTCTCTAACGATCCGATAACCTGACAACTACTCACTGCTCTCTCTCTCTCTCTCTCTCTCTCTCTCTCTCTCTCTGTTTACACAACACGGCTCCCCAATATTTGAACTCCTTTACTTCCTCCATCCTCTCACTTCCCTTAACTATATCACACCCAATCCCATTTGGCACTTTCACTTTGTAGGGTGTCGCAAGGTGAGCACTTCACCTTCTGCTCTCTCGATAACCACCACCTTATACTCATATTCAACAATCACTCCCACTTTCATGTCCTCTCAGTTTACCCTCCTCCTTCTCAAACCATCTTATATCTCTCTGCCTACATCCATGCTTACACTAATCCCTCTCCGTATATTCACCCACCCACAACCTCATTTATCAGTTTCCTCTCTGCCACGCCCACTCACGTCCCTCTCCTTACGCCCACACACACGTCAAATCCTGCTTCTTCACTCCCTCTGCCTACTCAAATCCTTACTCTTACCACTCCTACTAATTGCCCTTCTTTGACACTCACTTTCAAACCCACTCACATACTTCCTCTTACGCCCACAGAGTCAAATCCCACTTTCTCACACGTCCACTCAATTTCCTTTCCTTCCTTCCAGCTCCCACTCAAAACTCATACCATCCCTTCCACACCCACTCAAATGCCTCTCCTCCCTGCCACAGCTATTTAAATCCCCCTCATCCTTCCACACCCACTCAAATCCCTCTCCTCCCACCCACCCCTACCCACTCGCTGCCGTGTCCTGCCTGAACTATTCTGCCTTTCATTTAGTTGCTTTATCTTCCCGACATGAAAGGACCACTGGGTAATGACTGCAGACACCTCTCAAGCCCTCTCCCTCTTCTTCCTCTCTCTCTCTTTCCCTTTACTTCCTCCTTCTCTAGCTTTCTCATTCCTCCCTCTCATTCCTCCCTTTATTGCCGTTTCCTTCCTCCCTCTCTTTCCCTCTCAAGCCCTCTCCTTTTCCTTCCTCCCTCTTTTGCCCTTTCCTTCCTTCCTCCCTAGCCCTCTCCTTCCTTATCCTTCATCCCTCTCCTTCCTTATCCTTATCCTTCCTCCCTCTCCATCCTTATCCTTCCCCCCTCTCTATCCTTGTCCTTCTTTTCTTCCCTCTCTAGTCCTCTCCTTCCTCCCACTCCATCACTATCCTTCTCTTCCTCCCTCTCTATCCTACCTCTATTCCCCTCTATCCTAGTCCTCTCTCTCTTTCTCTCTCTCTCTCTCTCTCTCTCTAATGCACCCACACTTCCTCTTCCTCTGGACACCAAAGTCCTTTTCCCACCTAACGCTTTAATTCAATTACCTCTAATTCCTCTTTTAACCTAATCTTTAAAGTGGATGAATATTTTGATCTGACGCATCAGTACCCAAAGGTAAAATAATAAGTTCTTCAAGTGTAGTACATGATAATCAACGCAACATTATGGATATATAAGAGTTTTACTTATTGTTTTGTTTTGATTTTCATTTAATCATATTGAAGAAAGGAAAAGTCTGCCATTTCTACCAACTATGCCTGTTTTCTGACATTAGTTTGGAGGAATTATCAGAGACCTTCTAAATCACCAACAACAGAATCTCCCAGTCTCTTCTTCCAATCGCAAATGAGATCAAACAGTTACTCATAAGGAATCAAAAGGTACGGACGGAGATTAGTCACAGAGGTTCGGAATCCATGGAATAAAGTAATGCAGGTTTTTGTCCCCAATTGAACAACAGTGTTAAGGGGGTAAGGGAGTAGGGGACAGCCTTGTGGGGTGGGGGTTGAGGGAGGAGGGGATAGGGGGACAGGTTTGGGGTGGATAGAAAGCCTGTCCTCTATTTCCGCACCCCCAAGCCTGTCCCCCTACTCCCGCAACCCATACACCCTCCCCCCAAGCCTGTCCCCCACCCCCTTTAAAAGTAGCAAATTTACACGAAGTTATAAAAATAAATCGTCCGTGAATGAAAGCATAATATTATCCATCAATAAAACAATTCCAAAGTGAACATCGTCATTTCTGATTTCAATTAATAGATGAAATAATGGCTTTAATTACCAAGAGAGCTGCTGTTAAGTTGAGATTATAAACTCAAAAACCCAACAGTGGGAAAAGTACAAGAGCAATTAAAAAGGCTCACACACACACACACACACACACACACACACACACACACACACACACACACACACACACACACACACACACACACACACACACACACACACACACACACACACACACACACACACACACACACACACACACACACAGAGAGAAGATCACCTGACCCAATTAATTTAAATATGTCGCTTTGAACTCGAGTAAAAAAAAAAAAATTCTACAAAAATAAAAGTTCAGCCCACTGTTATACATACAGGGTACAGGATTTTTTTTTTTTTTTTTACCAGAGCTTTTTTTAAACGAGGGTAATTTAGGGCGAAATTCCCTTGTGCAACACGTGTGAGTTTCGACCATAACAGTGTCTGGGTGGTAATGGGTAAATTTGCTCTAAATGAATTGTTATCAGCAGGTACGGACCAGTAGATCCAGTGATGGTTGTTTGTTTGTGTGTATGTGTGTGTGTGTGTGTGTGTGTGTGTGTGTGTGTGTGTGTGTGTGTGTGTAGAGAGAGAGAGAGAGAGAGAGGGTGCAATGCTCTCAACCTCACATCAATGGCGGGTGTTTTCGTGCATCAATGTGTGTGTGTGTGTGTGTGTGTGTGTGTGTGTGTGTGTGTGTGTGTGTTCGTGTGTGTGTGTAAACTAGCCTGCCTACATGCGTCCACAGATTTTCTATATAACTCTTACAACAATAATTTTCACTATGTGGTTTTAGTCAAATTCGTAATATATGCGGCTTGTATTTTTGTCATGTGTTGTGCAGAACTGTAATATCATCCTATTATAAGAGTGCATATTTTTAGTGTACGTGCGTGTGAGAGTACGAATTTTTATAACGAGCTTAAAGTAAATATATGCAGTGTATGTGTGTGTGTGTGTGTGTGTGTGTGTGTGCTGGGGGTATATATATATAGCATTTTGTAACATATATTCTCGCTGTATATTCTGTTCATGTAAGAATCTGTGTCATGTAAGAATCTGTGTCATGTATGTAGTGCCTGGGGGAACATAACAGAATTACTATAATATCCCTCATATACAGTAATATACCACCCTATACATTTTATCGTTCTTCTATGTGCGTGTACGACCGTGTCCCGTTCGATGTGTTTGCTAGTACAAAAGGAGACTGTAGTATATTGTGCTTGTATGGTTGTACAGTCGGCAAAAAAAAAAAAGGCATTGGAACCACACTGGAATTGAAATTAACTTTAACTAACTATCAATAGGTGTGTTCCACACACACATATATATATATATATATATATTTTTTTTTTTTTTTTTTTCCGACTTTAGGTGTTTTATAAGATATGAGTGTCATGGTGGTGTCAGCACCGGCCCAAACATTTAGCGACGACACAGTAACACACCATCGCTGGGGAAGGCTCTTTTTCTCTCTGATGGTAATGGTGATAGGTTGACAACTGTCCTGCTCATGACGAGTAGGGGGTTAGGGGGGGTTCAGGAACAGGTTACTGGCTTTCAACCCACCCCAAGTCTATCCCCCTATTCCTGCACCCTTCCAGTTCCCCCCCTCTAGCCTGTTCCCTACTCCCGCACCCCCTTAACCAAACAGATATATAGGGAAAACTCAGAGGAATCTATAATGTTATGACGACCTCAACAAATCCCTCTACACGTCATCACGTTAATGAAACATAGTACATTGATGAATAGCAAAACTTTTAAATGTTTGTTAAAAAATTCAAATTCATGTCAGGTTCTGCATTACCATTGATAATTATGCAACCAAATATGCAAGTAAAATGTGCAACTGCTGCCACTGAAAAAAGATCAAGTATTGGCAAGGCATAAATTTATGTGGACCTTCATGATGAATATGGTAATGGACACGAAACAGCCTGTATTATTTCATCACAATTTCACATCTATACCATTACAAGTTAAAAAGATGCAACTGATTATCAAAATGATGCGACATTATCGTTCTTCACTACATCCATTATAGGTTTACATACACTATGCCCCTCCAAACTTCCTCATCAACATTTATCTTTCCAATATGTCTAATCGAGTAGATTTATGAAGAAAATGTGGATATAAAATCAGGCAAAATTTTGGATAAATTTAGAAGTGTCCAGACTTCTTTTCTATTCAAATACGACCTAAAAAAGAACATAGTTAGAAGTGTCCGAATATATACAGAATATATGTGCATCCAATAACTCGGGAGAATTTCTTTGAAAGTTTGTCCATATCGCCTATTTACTACAGTATAATACATCGAAAATGGTAATAGTCTCAATAGAATTTTAATGTATATTCAGTAAATGTTGTTTAGTCTATGTTATTATATATTATTATATATTATTATATATTATTATCATCATTATTATTATTATTAATAATATTATTATTATTATAATTATTGTCAGTCTCGCCACACAAAATTTATACTTTGCACATTATATATTTAGGTATGGTTGGTATACATACAAAAATACATATATGTAAATATGTTATTAAATATGTATATTTTAGCCGTGTGATTCTCAAAGCCGCGATTAGATCTTCCCTGACAATATACATAACACAGAATATCAGATTACCCACCCAGACGGATAAATAGAATAATGTTTATATTTTGTCCTCATCTTGTATTGTATTTCTTGGTATTTCCTTTAGCTTGTATAAGATCTTAAGGACATCACTGGCATATCAACCAACGAGGTGGGAATGTACAGTTGCCGGCACTTATAACAGGTACAGTCAGCCTTGTCAGTCCACTTCTCCTGTATTAATCATAAGTGCTGGCAATTGTATATACATAAGCAACATTTGTTCGGACACTTGGGAGTTTGACTGTGTATTCTGTTTCCTAGAATCATAATATTTTAGAATTAATTAAGGAGATACAAATCAAGGAATTCGTACTTGGTCGATAAGTCATATAGATTCTAAGGCACCCCTTTTACTACAATTAAAATATAAGTCAAAAAGCATTGAAAAAGATATATATCACATGAACACTATTGTCTGGTGAGATACCTACTATATTTTTCCTTGTCGTGAACGTATTGTATATACTACCTATTATATTCTCAGGTTAGAATACCAAGAAATATATAGCCGAGGTGAAGTTATTGCCATTATTACAGAAAGATGTTGTCGTATTACAATTACACGGTCTCGTACACCCAGCATGGAGCACCAGCTACTAGAAATGGAATCACCAGAGGAGATGTAATATGTATGTGTGTGTGTGTGTGTGTGTGGATGGGTGGTTTGTGAGTGCTGGGAAGAATAATAATTGTATACCCCGCAATAACAATACTCATAATTATATTATTTTGTTTAATTCATGATTGTTAGTTGTTTTAGTTAAAAGAAATTGCGCATTATGAATCATTTTTGACCTGAATTGAACCCCAAGTATGGACACCTAGATTAAGATAATTATTGGTTATGGGGTCAAGCTGTCTGGAGTCTTATATATCCCGCTCCATTAATCAACTTTACGTTCTATGTTTCTAAAAGTGTCGTTGTACTTTTGGTCACTGAATGGTCACTGACTCCTTAAAACTATAATAGATTCACACTCGTACTGAATCACTTGTTTTCTTGTCTGGCAAAGGCTGGACGAGTCGGATGCCTCTCAACTGGATCAAAAGTATGGAAACATGTTCTTGTTAGTGAATTGAAAGGTCTTAGATTCCTCCAACCTATGCCACGAAACAGATCCTCTTTTAGTACCATTAAGGGCGTCTGTTTTCTGGCATTGTTTGGAGGAATTTGTTGCCTTCCAATTTGCCAACAGTCTCTTTAAGCTTGACGTCAAATATATATATCCAAGTCCCAGTCTCCTCTATTACAAAGTGATTATGACTTCCATCTGAGTAAGGCCATACAGATTACGTAGCTAACACTTAGTTTACATGAGCAAAGTACATCTCCCTATCCTGTACAAGTGATAATACAAGTCTTGAACACAACCCACCTAAGTACGAGGCGAGGACACAACTTTAACACTGCCATTAAACCAACAAGGCCATGCAATATCCTTTAACTTTACCTTCCATTACTTTTCATGTTACTTTTGTCAGTAGAGATATTTATGTTATGGTGCTCGAGGTCAACATCTTGTATCTATTTTTATATTATTTAACTTCATATTCCTAACCTCCTTCCATCATCAAATCATTATTGTATCTGACTCCCAATATAAAATGCGACTTCACCTCGTTCTAATACTTTAACATTCACCTCTTAAAAGAAAAGAACAAGAGTACATACCTAATTGGCAGGCTGATATCTTTGTAGAGGCAGACGAAAAGAATCTGAAAACATACAAATATTTTATTAGCGTTATTATATTGATGATATCCATGTAAATCCTTTTATTACGTTAATGAGCGCAACGATACATATAGATTAGTCTCTCTCCCTCTCTCTCTCTCATCTAATAATATCCAACTTCTTGTTTATCTTCACTATCGATTAATCCATCTCCCTATACTTCTATCTCTATCTCATATACCTCTATCTCATATCCATTTCAATTGTCTCTCTCTCTCTCCCTCCCTCTCCCTTCTCGTATGTCTTGTTACATGAGCCTGAGAGGGTTAATCTCGTGCTCCCGAGTTAATCTCACTTCACTGTATTACCCAGAGAACTGTACCATTCACCCTTAATGTAAACCAATGCTGTGTTGAGTCTCATCTCACAACGTGTAATCAACAGTTGGTAGAATATATGGCTGTCGAATGTGTAACTCTTCATGTACAAACAACATTACCCGTGTCTAATTAACTTCTAATTGTACTCGACCTTTCAAGTTAGTTATTACATTGCTAGGAGAGACTGCCTATTGTAGTAATCTGACTTTTCTATGTTAGGGAAATGCTTGATGAATCGACGAGTGTTGCCTCCTGGTTAAGAATCTAATCTTTGAAGCGTTCTTATCAATTGTTCAGTCTTGTGTCATAACTTGTCATTACTAGAATTTGACCAACTCTCCAGCCTAAACCAGTGAAGGCAGTTACTCTAATCAGGCTAGTATTTATCTAAATCCTATGTATAATCAAGTCTTAATTCAGTCTCACAGATGATATTCAATGCATTATCAACAAAGTCACACACGAATAATTACTTTTAATCCTAACACCTTTTCGGGTTGAGATATATAGTCATTACATTTCTAAAATATCGTAACAACAACAGGAGCAACAACAACAATAATAATACCACGTACAAGAGTTTCACAGTCAAACGGTTAATGAGGACCATAACTTTGATAGAATTCATTTGTGTACATTCGGTGCCACAGATAATTACCAGGTGTAATCACTGATAATCTATTGCATTTTCCTCACATTGCAGAACCCCAAATACTGGCTTGTAATTAGTGAAACCCACCATGATTATACCAGCTACTCGTTACGTTGGTTTCCTTAGGGGGAATAATATAGATAAAAACCTCACTCCTTTTTCATCTCTCACTTGCAATCGGAAGCACACTGGCAAAATGAATTGATGCATAATTGTACTGAGATTTAATTGTATGTGTGTCTTTCTTCATATACTCTAGCTCTATGTGATTGTAAACGGCAATGTTATTTTTTCTTTAAGCTCCTGGAATACCGATCTGTATATCATTCATCTAAGTATTGTTGTATCTGTATAATAATACAGTATTATGTTCATTATTCCACTCTTTCAGATTTCGATTATTTTTGTACTTATCCATGCATGTATTCACGATGTGTATTAGGAAACTGAGATTTACCTGAACTGTAGCCACACGGGGTTCCATAATGTCGACGCATTGTGCTCACTGAAACACGTTACCTTTCAATGTTCTCTCTCTTTCCCACATATTATCATTGCTACTTATTCTAGATATATATACCAGAACTATTATCATCTGCCTCTCTGTCAACTACTTAATAAGACTAATGATTAGTACAACCGGTACTGTGAGAAGTAGTGTATTCTGATATAAACTATATAAATATATCAAATGATTAAAATATCCTGCATTATTTTTTTGTAATTACTTTACCATTGAAGCATTAAAATAAACAGTACACCGTATGACGCTGTAATGAATAAAGTACTGGATGGTAATTTGCACCGTGAAAAATATTCCTACTATTTTTGAAGGTTAATGACAAAAACAATACTTTTATTTGAAGTAATAAATTAATGAAGAAAGTGATGTTGATGTAAAGAACTTGCGACGAAGATGCGACGTGTAGAAATAATAGTGAATCGTTGTAAACAGGGTTAAATAAATAGTGTTTCCATATAACAAAATAATATTTGCTTGATGCATAATATTAAACAAATAAATTATCCTGTATGCTCCTTCAAATAAACCAGGATAAATAAGCCTGCGTAGGTTAAGTAAGTGCTGTAATCCCTTCCCGTCAGAACAAACTACGGTATCAAGGTGTATATTATCTAAACATCCCAGAAAAGTAATAACGTTTGTGAGAAGTGACGGGTTGATCTTCGGTATAGGCTATTATTTTAATTAACCTGTGTCTGAACCTGGACTACAACACAAAGAATACGTGTTGTTCACATATAACATTTCTTTTACACGTGCTCACAAGAATAGGATGCTGTGAACCCCATCCCCTGAGGCTCCTGTACTCTCTGCTTGGGTACATCGACGCACTGAGGAAGATCCAGTTGTCACCTTGAACATTTAGCTTAAAAGCCAGAAACGGGGGTCAGGGGAGTTTTCAATCGGATTTCCAGGCTGCGTCAGGCAAGAAGGTGAGCGAGAAGGAATGAAAACAAAGAAAAGAATAATTGGGGATAAAGTGGAGAGAGAAAAGAAAGCGAAGAAGCAGGGGATGGGGAGAGGTAGAGGATGACAAGTAGGGGACGGAAGGAGGGGAAGGGGATAAAGTGAGATAACTGGATGGAAGGGAGGACAATACAGTATTACAGGAGGAGTAGCATCCAGACACTATTCGGTAGGTGATAATCTATAATAAGTGACTGTGTTTGCTGGTGTCGACGTCCAATTGATTCAGTGACATTCAGAAGGGTTGATGGAGGAAATGCAGATGGACTGACATCGGATACTACAATCACTGACCTGGATGGGGCTGTTTACTACTCACGGTTAAGGTGGTATTATAATTCATTTTTGGTACATTGGAGTGCCTTGATTCCTTCAAAGAATGCCAGGAAACAGGACCAGATGAACAACAATAATGGTGTTATGTTGCTTGGCATAGTTTGGAAGATTCTGTTGCTTCAGATTTACCAACACAAAACTTCCCCCTTAATAATAAAATGACTTATATGACTATGTAACTCTTGTATCTATAAATATTGTTGTTGTTGTGATATTGTTGAATTATAGCAACCAACTAAAATTGTGGAAATACAAAACTTAATACAGGGAGTAGTTGAGTAGTTGAATGTGAAAAAGAACTATCCGGCTCATATTAATTACTACAGTTTGATTGACACTCGTTTCCGCCATGATTCATTTCCATTCGTTCGTTCGTGTTGTTATATTGTTTATTGGGAAGTCATGTAAATTGTATATATATTTTGTTGAACGTAAAGGCTCTAGGCCAGCCAGTGTGAAAAGACTACGACATCAACAATAGATTACAGATGACATTATTATTTGCCTGTATTATGTATATATAGTCCATAATTCCATTGATGGTATTACTGCGGTCAAGCGTATAATACACAGACAATACTCCTACAATTAAACTTATACATATATGTATTATACTCCACCCACCCAATGCTTCCTATAATTATCAGGCGTATTATACAGACGACAGCATTAATACATTTATACGTGTATTACTGTGGTGACATAATGCATGTGTCAATAACGTGTGATTAATCTATGTGTAATGGTAATAATAACACCTTGGTTAGGCTTGTAATTCACATGATGATGATATTAGAGAATGTGAGGTTGGTTGCGAGGTGAGGAAAAGAGTGAGGAGGGTAAAAAATGAGTATGTGATTATGGGAGAAGTTGAGGATGAAGGCAAGCGAAAAAAAAAGAGGGATAAAGTGAGAATGAGAGAGAGAGAAATTGTTAAAATGAGGGGAGTTAGGATGAGAGAGGTAAAAGTGAGAAAGAATATGAAAGAAAGTGAAAATAAGAAAAGGTGGGATGAGAGACAAGGTGAGAATGAGGGAGAGACAAGGTGAGAATGAGGGAGAGAATGAGGGTGAAGATAAGGTAGGGTGGGTCAGCGTGTGGAAAGGATGAGGGTGATTGTAAGTGAGGGGGATGAGGTGAGGTTAAGGATGATGGTGATGGAGGAAGAGTATAAAATATATGAGAGAGAGAGAGAGAGAGAGAGAGAGAGAGAGAGAGAGAGAGAGAGAGAGAGAGAGAGAGAGAGAGAGAGAGAGAGAGAGAGAGAGAGAGAGAGAGAGAGAGAGAGAGAGAGAGAGAGAGAGAGAGAGAGAGAGAGAGAGAGAGAGAGAGAGAGAGGTGAAGGAAAGGCGAGATGTAATAAGTCTCAGCAGCGGGGAATGAGACAAGATAATTAGATAAATTAAGTAGAATGATGCATGGTAAATTGAAGATCTTTGCAAATTACATCCTACATACAATCATATACCAAATAAAATAACTCAGAATAATGATCCACTACTTCCACATGAGCAGAATATCATTATATATTGATATTGAAATTGTCAATCAAACAAAAACACAAAAGCGAATTGCGAATACGAAAAATATAATTACTTCATTTAATAAGATTTTGATACCAAAAATAATTATTAAAGGCAAAGATGGGATGGGGAAAGGGAAGGAAAAGAGGATAGAATTGAGATTGAGGAAGTATGGGTTGGGATGGAAAGGGAGGAAAGATTAAAAGCACGAAATTGAGGTAAGAGGGAAGAGGGAGGAAAGGAGTTTATGAAAGGTGGAAGATTAAGAGGTGAAGTCAGAGAATGTGATTTGGATGTGAAGTTAATAAGTAGTAGGGAAGGAAGAGAGAGTTAGATAAATGAAAATGAAAATGAAGGAAGGGAAGGTAGGGGAAAACAGGGAACGAGAGAAGATGCAGCAATAGGAAGAGACGAAATATAATGAAGGAAGGAATGGGAGACGAAAGGGAAAGAAAGGAAGGAAGGAAAGCAGGAAGGAATTAGATACTTAGATAACTGACTGCACAGAAAACACTGATGACGGGACAACGGCTAGGGTCACATGCCGCCGGAGAAGATATGAAATGAAGTAACAAAACACAGTGAAGAGAAGGAAGGTTATATTATAGTGGAGAGATGTAAGTGACTGTCTCAGGAATTGTAGAGCATTAAAACTCTAATTTTTATTATTATTGCCTATATCTCTATGGCAAAGTTGGAAGGAAAGGAGAGGAAAGAAAATTATGGAAGGAAGAGAGAGGAGAGAATAATTTTATGAAAGGAAAGGAGAGGAGAGAATATTATGGAAGGGAAAGGAGGAGAGAATATTATTATGGTAGGAAAGGAGAGGAGAGAATATTATGGAAGGGAAAAGAGAAGGAGGAAAAGTTTAAGTTTAAGGCGAGAGAAAAGAGGCAAAACAGGAGAAAAGGTGAGAAACTACTAAATAAAACTGAAGAGGAGAGAAACTAAGGGAAGAACATAGGAAAGGAGACAAACTAAGGGAAGAACATAGGAAAGGAGACAAGAAGACGAAGGAAGAAAAATGAGAAGAGAAGATTAAAGAAGTAAAATAACTGAAGAGAAGCCATGCAAGGTAGAGAGAGGGGATAGAATTTGAAAAGACGAGAAGAGAGGAAAATGTTAAGAGCTTTAAAAATGAGAATAAAGGGTATGGAAGCAGAAAGGAAAAGAATGGCAAGCCAACACAACACAACACAAGGAGGTGAGGAATTTATAGAACAGAAGAAACGGAAGGAATGAAGGAAGGGAAGTGGAAAGAAATATAAATGTATATAGAAGGAAGGAAGGAAGGAAGAAAGGAAGGTAAGTGGAAAGAAATATAAATGTATATAGAAGGAAGAAAGCAAGGAATGAAGGAAGGAATGAAAGTGGAAGGAAATATACAAAACGAATAAATGAATGAATGAAGGAAGAGAAACTATATACGAGCGAACAGAAATGATATCCAAACTCCATCTGACTAGTTGTGCTTGGATCCTGCCTGAGCCTCACCATCACCAGCCAGGAGGAATCGGTGTCGACAGGTAAAAATACTGCAATGTGCTCAATAACTCGCCTAACTTAACTCCTCAATTACTATATGTAAAACGGTCATGCGTTCCGCTTTGCACCAATCGAGTGAGTCCCTGGTGCGCCTCGGAAGTGGTCGAGGTACGGAAGGTAGATGAGTGGCCGTATATATATATAGACATTTTTGGGTTGTTGTAGGCAGACGAGTGACTGCATGTATACAAGTTGATAGAATTGTGGGCTGTTGTGTAAATGCGTAGATAAGTGCAATTCGTTTTGTGGATAGACTGTTACTTGGGTGGGTGTTCATTTTCACAGGTATATAGTTGGTTGAGTGTATATCATTTGACATGTGGGTACTTTCAGTAAGTGGACGAAATGGTGGCTGCAAATATATGAGGCTATAGAGTGGAGGACATTTAGAAAATCAATGGTGATATAAAATAAGATTGCAAAGCACACCTCATACCTTTCTAAATATTTGTCTCTACATTAGACTGAACATATTTTACTCTTTCAATACTAATTTCTTGGAGTAGTTGGTAGCTCGGAAGGAACTGATATATACTGTACATACATGACATATTCAGCTAAGATATGGTTCAAATTCTACTACAATTAGTGGTATTTCTGCTTAAAGGACACAGGTGTTCGTCTCCAGCTAATGGTAGGAAAGCTTCCCTCAGAGTAGGACAGACAGACGGACAGACAGAGATGATGGCGATATGATTGGCAGGGTGCCGTTGGTAGGAGACGTCAGGTTAATTAAGTATATGTAAAATGACCGGGGGGGAGCGGCTGGCTGGTAAAGGGTCGGGCAGATAAGGAAGGTAGACAGGAAGGAGAATGAGTTGTCAGGTATGAGAAGGGTGTAGCTGGAGAAGGGGAAGGTGAGATGAGGAAGAAGGGAAGGTGATGAGGCAGACAGAAGAGAAGGTACACTTAGATGGAGTCAGCAAGAAGGAAAGACAAGTAGAGGAAAACAGACATTTAGACCGATTGAGAGATTTGAAATATACGAAACTGTTAGACAGACAAATGTGATTTCAGAAAAATAATGAAATATAGAGCCCATGGAGAGATAGTCAAAGTGTGACAGAAAGATGCACCTTTAGTAAGTTCGTGAAGGTGATTGTAGAAAGATAAAGTGTGAAAACGATATGATGTGCGAAAGGCAAAGTGAAAAGAAGACAGTTACAGAGAAGTTGACAGTTTGAAAGACAATCAAAGAGTGAAACAGGCAGGTAGGCAGGTAGGTAGGCAGGCAGGCAAACAAGCAGGCAGGCAGGCAGATAGCGAGCAGACAGATGGGAAGGAAGGAAGGCAGGCAACAGGCAATTACTACAAATATCGTTTAATTACACCCGACACGCTCAACAATTTCCTAGAAATTAGTTGGAAGTCAGAGCAGTAAACTCGGCAGTGATGGACCCACTCAGTACTTGCCACCCACTCACAAACCCACTCGTTGCCCTCTCACTAACACATGCCGCACTCTCACTACCGTGTCCATCAATAATACTGACCTTTCACTGACCTCTCACCCCTTTCACTACACTCTAACACTACCCGATGGCTTCTCATATCCCTTCTAATGCTTTGCCGTCATTCTCTCTCCTCTCATACCTCACAGGCCTCTAATACCACTTCTAATTCTCTCACAGCATTAACTGTCATCCCACACCTATTACTGATCTCTCTCTACCCGCAATGCGGTCTCACACCTCTCATTACCCTGTCATACCGCTTTTGATTTTCTTGTGTCATTCCCTAACACTTTACACCTACCACTGCTCAGTCAATACCCTTTCACACACACATACATATCACTGCTTTCCCTTCGACCATGCAGTACCTTCATACACATCACTATAGTACCCTCTCACACTTCCGCCTGCTCTTCCACAATTCTCACGTCCCTACCACTTTCCCAGTTATTGATCTCATCTTCTCACACCTTCCATCGGTTTCTCTCATAACCTCTCCCTGCCATTGCACACCTCACTCGTGGCCATCCATCGCTCTGTGCTCTATCCATTCCCACCGCTTCATTCCACTTGAGAGCACTGGTACTAGGTGAACGGGGATCGTGTTCTCGAGTATTTGGTCGGAGTGCTGATGCATACAATACGGTGATATTATTAAAACTAAAACAACAAATACTGCACATTCCACTCATTATTATCTAACATCAGAATATTTAACAAACGTGCAGCATTATTCTTTTCCATTGTACAGTCAAAATAAAATGTCATGCATCAGTTGAATGAAAGTGAACTAATTGTGTGAATCTTGCTAACCAATATAACGGATCATTAGCTATAGTTCGTATCCATTTTAAAGGCCGGTGTATTGGAATGTGTTGCAGGAATATTGTTTGTAATTGAATACCAAGTTAGTTGCATCATTAATTCTTATTATTCGAGTAGTTTATCCTTGATTTGTTGGTATAGTTTTTCTTTTAAGGGGGAAGTTTTGTATTGGTAATTCTGGAGCCACTGAATCCTCCAAACTATTCCAAGCAACAGAACACCATTACTTTTGCTATTCTGGTCCTGTATCCTAGCATACTTTATAGGAATCAAGGCACTCCAAAATACCAAACAAGAATTACCCCCCTTAAGAGGATCATACCTGTGTTGTGGGGATTGTAGAGCTTCTTGTTCCACCAAACTATGTCAGGAAACAGATCATTACCATAGTCCTCGAAATGGTACGGTACTAATTTTGTAGAATAATTTAAGGTAATTAAATGGGAAGTACAGTGTTGGCAAATCTGGAGCAACTGAATCCTCCAAACTATTCCAAGCCACAGAACACCATTATTTTTGTTCATCTAGTCGTGTTTCCTGGCATATTTTCAAAGAATCATGGCACTCCAATGTATCTAAAGTGTATATTCCCCTTAATTAAAATACAATAGATAATCACCAACATTCAGCTTCCATGAGGACATAAACACAAAACAACAACAACAGTACATCACCTATGATAGTGTTTAGAATAGTGACAACACCAACACCATCATCAAGCTTTCATTCACATTCTTCTCTGTTCGTTCTCGCCATCCATGGAACTGCTAATTTCCGTATTACAGCACAACTTCCACTCATGGTTTCGCGGTGGTAAAAAATTGTCCTCCGAGACTCGTGTTCGCTGGTCGGTACTCATGCAGTGAGGAAAATTAATGTAAATTATGTAAAGTTGTCAGCACCAGTGAGCCTCCCAGAGTGGTGTGTGTTCCCCAGATCTATATACTCACAGAATACACCTTTTTTTTCTGTTTTCATTGTCCAGTAGCTGCTCTATCAGTGACTTAATTAAGGGGTAGTAAGTATCCTTTTGGTTCATTGCAGAGCCTTGATTCCTCCAAAACATGCCAGTGAACAGGACTAGATTAACTACAATAATGGTGTTGTGTTGCTTGGTATGGTGTGAAGGAATCGGTTACTCCAACAAGTTTACCAACACTGACTGCACCATCCCCTTAAAACGCTTCATACTACGGCATCCGATGTAAAATAATTGCATATCCCTTACCGCTTCATATACTGTAGGAGGTTATAGCACAAAGGCCGAACTCGGATGTTATGTAAAGCAAAGTTTTTGGAGCGAAAAAAAAAGGCGCGAGAACAAAATCCGACTTAATCCGGCACGAGTGTGGGAACGAACTGGAAAGAATACAAAGCCATTCAGCGGGTTAATCCCCGTGGCTTTTTTTCTGCCAGTTCTCTGCCAGATTATGTCGCAAAACTTCAAATTGTGGCCAGAAAATGTTGGCACTTAATGCTTTGAATGACTGTATAATTAAGTGTACAGACATGACTGTGTGAAAAAAAATATGAAAACAACCGTCAAAAAAAAAAAAAAAAAAAATCTGGTTTCAATAGTAATGCCTGTAGAATAGAAAACCTAACCTCATGTGACTCATAAAGCTGAATTGGTGTTTCATTGTTACCGCCCCATATTGTGACAAAGTTCCAGCGATTTTAATGATGTGCACAAATTTCAAGTATGATGGACCCCTGAAACTATGATATAAAAACATATTTCTCTCATAAAACAGGGAAAGGGAACAGTCGCAAACAAAATTCTCTGTAACGCTAGCTTGCCCTTCTATAAACCCTTAGTAATAAGAGTTTCATGAAAAGCTGAAGGATAACACGAGGTTCTAACACACTACCCTGTTGTTAAAATGGCTGACCCCGGAATTCAACTCGCTAACACAACCTACAACCACTCCAAGCTACAACTATTCCACACTACACCTACAAGTTACAACTACTCCACGCTACGTCCACCATACAAGCTACAACTACTCCACACTACACCTACAAGCTACAACTACTCCACGCTACGTCCACCATACAAGCTACAACTACTCCACGCTACAACCTCGTACCTTGCTGTCGTCCAGAAAATTATTAGGACAAAAGTACTTGCATTCGAAACACCTTGGACAATATTCTTTCTGCAAGTTCAAGGAGATAATTATAATTATATCTATATTGGATGCAGGTTGTCCCAATATCAAAAACTCTTCACCCCAATATTTTAGAAATGATGAAGCAAATTTTGTGAGTGACTGTACATGACACAAGGGTAATGTAGTGTGGGACCGAGGCACACTACACACTACACGCCCCACTGTTCCAACACATATTTGTCATTTCAGAGTTTTAAAATATATTGGTTAAGCTATTTTGCCCAAAATATTTGAGCACTCTTGTTTAATTAACAATTATGCACAGCATTTCACGCACACACAGCCACAGCGACACAGGTAATTATTCATCGATAAGACTGAATAATATAATGCCAAATATCATATATACTGATGATTGTATATGATAAAAATAATTTGAAGAAGAGCGTCGATTAACATTGTTTACCTTTTCCTTAATAAAAATTGTATTCAACTCCAAATCTGAAAGTTATATTGCCCTTCTCCGGCCATCTTATGTTCATAATCTAATTGTTTAAAATGTGAGAAATGATCTAGTTACTTTATCTAATTTCTTTTCTTTCGGTTAATTCATATAAATGACAAAAAAATTACACCCAACATTTATATATTCACTTTAAATATATATCTGAAATTCATTTGAAACATGATGCATTGTGGGCCATATTAGTCTGTGGGGAACATGGGTATTGCAGCCATGTAACACACACACACACACACACACACACACACACATATATATTTCCTATATTATCCTTATTTATGAAGGATGTGTTAGTGATAATACAGTAAAAACAGTGAAATCCTCCTAAATCATAAGGATTTATTCTTTTGATAATGTGGCATGAAAAATTTATGACTGATTAAATGGTAGCGGTGAAGAATAAAACAGCCAAACTGAGTAACAGAAGAAGAATGTGTAGTCCAATAATGTTTAGTGTACGACTAGATCCCTCCAATAAGGAAGGATACTACTAGAAAATCATATCCTACACCAGCACAGGGAGGCAGTGGTATTGGGCATGTGATGCAGTAGGCCTAAGTGTGTGTGTGTGTGTGTGTGTGTGTGGTTCTTATACGCAGTCTACTACTTGCAATAGTCAACGATCGGGTACCTATTTGTTATTAAATGGACAGTGACAAAGGAGATTAGCAAATGTGTACAAAGTAGAATACCTCAATACATGAGCTAAATCTTTAGTGTAACGTTATGTTAAAGGAATCACTAACCATCTAGTACAGTCGCGGCACATAGTCCTTGATCAGGGTGTAAGGGGAGGTCTGGTCAAGGATTATGGGCTGCGACTGTACATCAATAAGAAATTACCACCTTTGTCCTTTTATGCCCTGAGTTGGTTGGTTAGTATAAACGAAGATTGTTAAAACCTCTGGAAATAATTTTCATCCCACTTCCCTTGCTGCAAAACTTTTCTCCCCACCAAATATATTATTTTTTAAATATTTATAATAATATTAATATTTTATCGTTTCCTCACAATCTATGTTATCTTTTTGTTCGTGAATACTGAGAACGTTAACAGGGTCACCTGTGGTGTGAAAACTGATACGCTACTGTTCCAGCAAATTATTCCAGGAAACTCTTTATGGTCAACCAAACCAAGTGAGATAACAGAAACAACATGGTCCATAGGTGTCAGAGATTCATCCCAGAGGTACTAATTCCCTGAAGTGGAAGGAGGCTTTGGTGTGTATTACAGAAATTACGCCAAAAATGGTAACAACAGTAACAACAACAAAAAGCAAATGTTACGTCAATACCGAAGAGTTTTATTAGTTTCTCATCAGCGCCCCAAAATGGACTCGAGAACATTTGGAATTGGTTACTTGTTAACGTCAGAGCCTTTTATGTTATTCTTACACACACTCTTTTTTGGGGCATTGCATATTCTTTAAAAACTATACAGTGTTTCTGTTCGCTCTTTACAATATTTTTAACAAGCAGGTAAAGGCTGAGCTGCAATGAACCCCGGGTATTGTTTGCCATTGTGTGACTCTAACAGGGATGCTCTGAATGGCAGGCAGGTCATGGAAAAGCGCTGTATATACTTTGTTCCGATCAAAAATAATCACACACTCCCAAATAAATATTCAGCGACATTTTCTTTGAAACAATATGACATGCTCGGCGAGTAATTCTGAAATTTTACCACTATGGAGTTTTTGTTTTATTTTTTTGTTTTATTTTTTTGTTTGTTTTTTATACCTGGAATACTGGAACCTATTCATATATTGTAATATTTCCCAACTAAATAGAAATATCTGTAGGACTATGTATGTTCAGTGACTTGTTGGTTTAGTTACATAATACATATCAATTAAAAATACAGTTATTCCTTATATATTTGGTATTTTTACTAATATGAGTACCGGTATATACCTACACACTATCCGTAATTAATAGTCTCATCACGAAAATAATTAAAGCAAATAAACATTAAGAGTGACCCATTAGGATATACTCGTCGGACCAACAGTACTCACCATGATGCCAAATGATAAAACACCAACAAAGCAACACACAAAATCTGAACAAAACCAACCAAAGAGCGACCACATCCCCCTTGAACCGCCGCCGACCCTACTAACCCACCACTGCCGCCACCGTTTAGGCTAATGTGCACCGTTCTTTTTTAGCCGAATGCATTTTTGCCCACTTTCCATAGCGAATTAGCAGTGCGGCCACCATAGAGAATAAGCCATGCAGCCACGGTGGTACACAGTCCGAGTGGTCCGGTTACACGGTTATATTGCACTCATGTCCATTTAGCACTTTTTCTGCCGTTGAAAGAGTACATTTCTGACGATAAGAATACTTTATTTATTCCTTTTTTCATATTCATTTATACAATTACTTAAGAGCAGATGAGTATACTTTGGGATGTATTTCTTGCACACAAAAACCTTTACAATAAATAAAAATGTCAAAATACTACTCACAAACTTCGGTTCCTTACTCTATAAGCCTTTGAAAGCACACACACAGAGCAAAATTGGACCCTGTGTATGGATCTATGTAACCCTAGCTGAGAGACGTGATACAAGGCAGCTTCATCCCAATCAGTTCAACCATCGTACAAACACAACGCTCTGACACAAGGAAAATATTCTGGAAGCATGTATGTAAAAAGTTTTGACAGCACGATAAATAATCTGGCAGCATATAAAAGTTTTGAAATACAAGAGAAGAGATATTTTACTGTAGGTAGAGGATGTGTGTATTTGGCGTTTCCAGTAATCTAGTTGGTGAAGGGCCGTGGGGAATAGTGCAAGCTGGTTAGGGTTCTAGGCACCAAGAAAAAACATCTGATAGAGTGAATAGGGAAGGAAAATCTATGACGAGTTTTGTCAGTGTATGGTATAGAGAAGAGGTGCTGAAGTCTAAGTAGATAATTTTGTACAGGTTAGTGAGCGGCAGTGTTTGATAGTTAAAATGTGGACAAAAACATGATGATAATACGGATGAGGAAAAAGGAGTAAGTATGTAACGTATTGGTGAATGAAGAGGAACTTATCTCATGGAGGAACGAGGAAGGTGCGATGGAAGCCCAATGTACAGTTGGACACATAAATGGGTGGTACAGCCCAAGTGAAAGATGGTAAATTTCTCCCATTATCAAGTTCCTTAGTGACAAATAGGAGACATCAGGGGAAAAAGTCAGTATTGAGGATGGTAATAAAAGCAAGTACCTGATAATAGACACTGGTTACTCAAATGGGACAAGTATCTTTCACTTGGGCTGTACCATTCCTTCATGTGTCCAACTGTACAAGAAAGCAGTAAGTTACAGTCGTGAGTAAATCAAATGTTCGCATACAATCCCTGACACAATTGCGTTTTTGATCGTAGAACGCTGTTGTGTCTCCATTTATCATTTTATACTGAAGAATAAATGGCCATGTCGACGGAATGTTCGTGACAAACAAAACTATACATGCAGGAACACCTATAAATAAATAGAGTAGTGTGTCAGCGAACTCTTGCCCATAACTGCAACAAGGTACAGGGAAATTGCACAGGGGAGTCCTGATGCTTCGTCTTTTGTGTGAAAATGTTAGGGTGTAGTAGCAAGTGACGTGATGAATGGGGTTTGGTTTGACTATAGCCATTAACTAGGCAACTCTGTGCTCTTTCCAAAAATCACCACAAGTGGTCAAGGGTTAACTGTGCCCTAACATTTTTTTTTTTTTTTTCAGAGTAACGTAACCATAACTTTTAGAGAACTTTGGGAAATGATCATGTGTTTGTTTTCTGGCTGCCCACTGCATCCACCCCTGCCAGGGAAAAAAACTCTGGCCTTCAGAACAGTAACGACATTTTAACCAACCTGGCAAATGCCCTTTGTTTTGAAATTTTTATTTGTCATGTTTATACATGTATCTTCTACTATCTCCAAGAACTCAAAATAAATGTGACTGATCAATTAATTGAATAAATGTGGTCTTAAACCTATTCATATAATATTGATTTGTATTATATTATATAATTTATAAGCTGAGAATTTACCGCACAAAATAAAAAGATTCAGGTCACCAAGTCAGTAATACCAAAACACTGAATGTCTGGAAGTACATGTGGCCTGGAGCTTCAGTTTTTTCTCACATTTTGTCGTTTCCCGCCTTAGCAAAAGAATATTTGTGAATATCAACCAAACTGAACAAGGCTTCTTTTGTGGAGTTTCCCGTGTTCTAAACCTTCTGTAGAAATGTACCATGTGAACAACTAACTATAATTTCTCTTAAGTCATTCCTGCTCTAAATGAACGTGACTTTTATTCTCTTTCATATGAAACAATGTTGTTTCAGAAATGAAGCGATCACACAACTGTACTGTAGCTCATTTTTAGACAATGGGGATTTTCCTTTGTAAATTTAATTTGCCTGGCATTAAAGCAGTTAAGGCATATATAACAAGAAACAAGGAAATTATTGGGATAAATGAGATATATTGTGTTTGAACTTGGACTCATTTTCTCAAAAAAAATAAAAAAAATCGTGTTTATGGTAGTCAGGGAAACAGAGTACAGTGGACAAATATTGATACACCATTAATTACAATACGTTTCCTTGTAGGCCATATACAGTTTACACCATGGCAAAAATTCAACAACACCCTGTATGTTTTTTTTCCAACGTGTAATGAAAGCCAGGACAATTAACACCAAGCGTTTGCACAAGATATAATTACGTACAATTTATCAACACCGGAATCTTTTTAACATGTATTTAGGTCAAACATTAAGTAGAAGAAAGAGAACGGATACACAGCTTCAGTTAGCTGATGTGCCACGTTATTCGAAAGGCCACCATTATGAAACAGCCTGGAATTAGGTTTTACGAGTTCCTACAGTATCATGGGCGTTTGGCACAGTCGGAAACATAAGCTTTGTCTTCCTACCTGCCTGTCAATGACCTTTAACTGTATTGTTCGAAAGTGTTTGTCGAAAAAAATCAAGTGTACCATTGTGTCCATACACGTGTATTATATTTCAAAACTTTATTACTAAAGCTTATTGAGTGCCAGTGAGGCATTATTTTTTCGGAATGTATCAATGCAGTTGATCCTAAACACAGAAAGGAAATAAGAACGAAAATTATTTAATGATTGTTTTGTCACAAGAAAAAGGGAAAAGTGTGAATACAACTTGAAATCCTGTATTGTAAATCGAAAAGGCATATTTATAATGTTGAGTTTCCAACAGCCAGAAAACCTTATGTTTGTGATGTCGGGTAATCATTAAACGAGCTTATCATTTTCTATGAAAAACATTCAGGATTCTCTATTTTGTTAACACGATTATTTCTTAATTTTTTTTTTACTAATGTCTGTCTGATGTTTGTATATTTCAACACACGTTTTAGCCAAAATTATCTCTTCGTATTTCTTTCAGCCTGCGTGTGTTTCTTTCCTCAAACTTCAACGCTAAAAGCAAGGGATGATCGTTCTGTGAAAACCATTCTAATATTATTTTGTTTACCCATTTTCTAGTTGCTGCTATTAATACTGCAAACATTTCTTGAACACAAATTTTCTGTGTCCGGATTGGATACGCTTGATTTCTTCTTAGGGAATCTTGAAACACTCGCTCTTGGTATGATTCATTTCATGGTAAAGTGTGAAGGAAAAAACTTCTAATTCGTCAACAAAATTATACCTTTAAGGCCTCATGCCTCCGGGAGGTGAATATGACCTGTGTTCAGTTCGGTTCATCAAATTTCATTACATTAACATATCAATCCTAGTTCACTCCGAGAACTGTTATTACTTTCCCGGAGACTTATTTATTATTTAAGGAGAGAATCTCTTTTAGGTAAACGGGAAAACCTAATTTTGGCAAGGGATGCAACAGATCTTTATAAAATTAACTCCCCAAAAAATACAATTGAAATAGAAGCGGCGTCCTTCAAAAGAAACTCGTTTTGGGAAATTGGAGGGCTGCTGATTCCTCCAGATTATACCAGGAAATACATTATCTTAACATTATTAATAAGGGATCTGTTTCATGATATAGTTTGGAGGAATCAGAAACCCTCCAATTAACCGTCAAGAGTTTCTCCTCCTAATGCTTATTGATAATCTCTCAGATACACACCTTGCTATATTACCTTGCCTCTTTCCATCACTATGGTGACTGTGACGCAGGTGAAGCCTTGTGACAGATTTTAACATGAATTCCCAATGCCATTACTGGCCAAGGTGAGAATTTACCGCAAAAAATTATAAAGATTCAGGTCACCAAGTCAGTAATACCAAAATACTGACTGTCTGGAAGTGCATGTAACCTGAAGCTTCAGTTTTTTCTCACATTTTGCCGTTTCCCGCCTTAGCAAAGCTACCACTAGAGAGGCATAAAAACAAGAAAAAAAAAGAAGGCTTTGTTCAGGTGGTCTAGTCTGTAATCTCTGTGCTTTGTGCGAAGAGAAAAACCGGGGAAGCTCTTGGTTGAAAATACAACTTTCCTTGTATTGAAACTGTAATAAATTGAGATGAAATAATAATAACAACTATTAGAAAGCAGAGTTTATATACTTTTGAGTATTCAGTGTTGGTAATAGTGTCAAAAATGACAGTCTCTCGACCCTTAACAGAATGGCTCGAGAGTACCAAACAATATATTTTTGTCATACTTACTAGTTAAACCCTTGCGCAGCCAACATAGATGTGTGCTTTGTAAAGTACCGCTTCCCACATTTTCACCATAATAATTTTTCGTATTTCGTCGCCTCAGAATAAGAGAGAATGAGTTGGTCATCATCACTGTGTATCATTATGGATTGATTCCCCCTGCAATTTTTTTCGCCTGAACATGTGTGTTTTAATAACCTGCCACGTTGTATTACCTTCTCATCCATTCCTGCTATGAAGAAGTACGAGCATTGTGATGTGGATATTAATTAGTCGATAATATAATATTGCTACGAATATACATAGGCAGGGATAAGTAGCTTCGTTCATCACTCTCGAGCTGTATAAACTCTGATGACGTCAACTAGTTTAAAGAGGGATAACAAGGTATTAACCAGTGGCTGTAACAATATCATTTGGTTAACATGTTACTTACACTGACAACACTTCATAATTGCTGTATCTCTCAGCAAGAATTCGTGGTCAGCTCATAGCTTCCCCTATTGAATTACACTTCAATACTTTGGCAACAAAACTAATTGCGTTGTCATCGACAACAATTTTAAGGGTTTATCAAGGATTGAAAAGATATAGCAAAACTGTGAAGCACTAAATCTTTAAAGCTATGATCAACTGTTATACTCAAACAGAAAATGTCCGAAATGTTGTGACATTTTTAGTAAAGGTGAGCCTCGGGACTGGTAACAAGAGCTTAAATTTTGTTAGAAATCTGGAGCAGAATCCACGATACTTTAATTTACGTTGTCTTACAGTTTCTAATTCCAATGATATTAATGTGGTATAATTAGTGACAGTAACCTCGAATCATACAAACAGAATACAAACTCCTCAGTCAACAGTAGAAACTAAAAATTAATATAACAAGAGTAATAAAAGTTTGGCGAAATCCTGCCAAATTACTACAATATAAATATGTGTAAAAACAACGTAAACGAACAATGTCTGCATTAGTATATATATTGATGAGTACTTTTTGATATGACATGCAAAATAATTAACGTTGTGACTCTTGATGTGTGTTCTGCTATACCCGAGCGAGTATAGTGCGATAAATTACAGGGAAATCTATCTTGCAATGCTCTCCTCCTGTTCACCCGACCGCATTTTAATTATCTCTCCCTAATTACGTTTCTGGAGTGTTACCATGACAGCAGACAGACTCGGCCAAAAGTTATATCTAATTCGCGCATGCCTCAATTCTGATGTTTTGATATTGTTACGATGCACAATCATGATAGTATATTTGTGTGTATGTATCATAGAGCGGGGTAAAATGATTATTTCTTTTAACGTAGACTCAATCTGCTGCGCGGTTCTCTGCATGGACACTCTGAGACATGATCGGGTTGGCAAGCCTGATATGACACAGAAGCTCACAAATGGAACAAAATACGTGACCGATTACTGTCCGACTAATATGCGAAGCTTTGTGCCAGTCATAATTACACTTTATGCTCAGATTATAAATGGTTTATATGGATGTGACATGAAGACACGAAGAAATAATTGCTCATCATAAAATATTAACAAACTAAAACTTAGAATATAATTTTTTCTCTGAAGCATCATTTATCGCCCATCATGAAATGCAGTCTGAATTGGTGTCATTATAAGATCCTTCCTTCAAATGACTCTTCCTCTCTGCGTAAGATCCCTATGGAGTGCGACTACAGATATGAATTCCCTAATGGGGGTATTGCCTGCTGTGATGTGAGAAGTACTTTACGTTCTGGGTGCCTATTCGTCCCCAACCAACCCCTTTCATTCCTACGTACCTCCTATCCTTCTATTTTTTATTTTTTTTTACTGTTTTACCTCTCTATTAACATTTTCCCTTGTCCTACAGAGTCTTCCAGGCCTTGGACCGTCTTTTTTCATTCTCATGTATATCATATATGAATAACAGTGATCTGGTAACTAACTAAACATTAACATCACAAATGGAGCAGCTGTGAATGATGGAACAACCCAGCAGGAATACATACACCTTCATATTGTATCACCATTGCTCATATTGTACAACAATACATCCTCACTTGTGTTATTACGAAAAATAGTGGAGAATGTGCAATGAAATGTGTAATGAAATTGCTTTACGCTATTGTAGGACAGCGGGTAGATAGATCACTGTGCGAATTATTAATTACTTAATTATTCTATATCTGTTTTACATTCTCATCTAATCCATGTACGATTAAGCAGCTTTTAATTTTAGTTTCACGTGTAAATATAACTAATGTAAAAGGCTTCCAGTAATTGGTCACGTGTTTCCACCAGGTTTACCAACCTTATCGTGTTTTGCCACCTCGCCTGTATTTGAGTGTCCAGGGAACCCCACTGTTGATTGAACTTACGTGTTCTGACCTGCTACAAGACAAAAGCCACAATCTAACATCCTCGAATTCCCAAAGCTCCACGTTCACACTACACAAATATAAACATGTGGCAGTCCACAGAGAACCCTCAAACAAACCGACTCGTTCATTGTGATGATGTGTGTTGCGTTGGTGTGCAAAACTTTTTTTTTTTTCAGAATTAAAGCTAAATTGAGAAACCACAGGGAATTGAAAAGTCACCATCAATAATACTGCGCCTTCTCACACACTCTGATAGTTGCATAGTTCGCTTAAACCTAAGGAAAAACACGCATACAAATTGGGGTACCGGGTATTCATAGTATACACCAGAGTCATGACCTCTTCATTAACGACGGAGTTTATAGATGAACTGGTGAGGCCTTTATCTTGCTTGAGACTGGACAGCATCGAGTTGTTGCTCGACTTTCTCCCATGACGCTCAACAGTCAGTGGCAAAATGGGTATTCGTAGCACAACCTTAAAGGGGTTGTCTAATTTCGTTAATTAAACTGGATGGTTACTGACTCCTCCAAGCTATATGTTAAGAAATAAACAAGTGCCTCTGTAAAATAATGAAATACAAGTAGGTGACCTGGTTATTAGCATAGCATGGGGAAATCAAAGGACCTCGATTTCACCAACAAAAGAGTTTCCTATAAGCACAAGGCCAAGAGGCATATCTCTTGGTCTTGTATAAGCACATCTCACTTTACGCCTCAAGGGGGATGATCGCTAGGCTAATATATTTATATGTTGCGGCTGCTTTATCAATTATTATGATTCTGTGGCCAATTTACCGGGTATTCTATTCTTTCTCTTGGAATGCCTTTCTTACCTTGATTGTATGTTTTGTAAATGTGATTATCGTGAATGTGATTTGATAATTTAGATTGTGAAACTTATGATTCGTGTTTGTGTTTCTGTTTTTATTGTTATCCTAATTTTGTAATGTGATTTGTGGTTCTGTTTTTTTGATGATATTGTGTTACTTTATCTATCTATCTATCAATCTATCTATCTATCTATATGTCAATCCATTTTATTCATCTATCTATCCATATGTCAGTCCATTTTACCTATCTATCTATCTATCCTTATGTCAGTGCATCCATCAGTATGGTTGCTGTCTATGGCTTGGTCTCTCGTTCTGTTTAATCAGTTTGTTTATTTACCAACCCACTCCTCCAGTATCTCTCTCTCACTTCACATTATTTACTTCTTTTTTTACGGCAACATTCATTATTTACCAAGTCTCATCAACCCTCCTCCTCCTCCTCCTCCTCCTCCTCCTCCTTCTCCTCCTCCTCCTTCTCCTCGTGGCTGTGAATTTACCCCCAATGAAGAAGAGGAGGACCCCTTGCTTTATATCACGACCTCCCTTGATCCGTGGCTGAGCGAGGAGAATAAGAGAGATTATACCGGAAACACACGACCAGGGGAATTAGTTAGTTGGAGAGAGAGAAATAGAGAGAGAAATAGAGAGAGAGAGAGAGAGAGAGAGAGAGAGAGAGAGAGAGAGAGAGAGAGAGAGAGAGAGAGAGAGAGAGAGAGAGAGAGAGAGAGAGAGAGAGAGAGAGAGAGAGAGAGAGAGAGAGAGAGAGAGAGAGAGAGAGAGAGTAAACACATTACCAGAGGAATGAGAGAGAGAGAAAGAGAAAGGAAACACATTACCAGGGGAATTAGTTAGAGAGAGAGAGAGAGAGAGAGAGAGAGAGAGAGAGAGAGAGAGAGAGAGAGAGAGAGATACAAACACCGGGACAAAACCTAAGTGAGTGTGAAATTATGTATATGCCGACATGAATTTAAAGGAGAACTATAAAAAAATCACATTATAATTATACAGACAACACGAAACATAACTATAGCGAGGAAGAACGTAAAGAAAAGAAAGCGAATGGTGACGAAATTAAAAACAAGAAGAGGAATAAGAAGCGAGACAAAGAAAGAATGCGGGACAGAAAGAGGAGGTAAAAAGAGAAAGAAAGAAAAATGAAAAGAAACGCAAAATGAGAGAGAAAAAGAGAAACGATTTGTCAACGGGAGAAGAAAAAGTGAGACAGTGTGGTAGATAATTATATAGAGAGAGATAATGAAGATAGATATAAAAGATTGGAAGATAAGGAGATGCAGATTTAATTAGGCAAAAAAAAGGTAGGTACAGAGAGAGAGAGAGAGAGAGAGAGAGAGAGAGAGAGAGAGAGAGAGAGAGAGAGAGGGAAATGATCAGGATAAGGTAAAAGAAATGAAAGTCAGGCCAGCAAGCATTCAAACAAACAAGCAATCAGTCAGTCAGTCAGTCAGTCAGTCAGGGAGATACGCAGGGAAGACAAAGCGAAAGAAGAGTGGACGACGGAAGACAACACCGTAAAGGGGAAGAAGAAAACAATGTGATGAAAAAGGAGAAGACACAATCGGGGTAAGAGAAACAGAAAGGTTTGAGAGGGGAGATGGAGCAGAGAAGAGAAGAGAAGAGAAAAGAGGGTAAAGGAGGAGGAGGAGGAGGAGGAGGAGGAGGAGGAGGAGGAAGGAGGAGGAGGAGGAGGAGAAGCGAAAATGGAATAGAGAAGGAGGAAAAAAAAGAAGATATAATAGAGAAGGAGAAGGAAGAGAAGCAAAGGTAGAATAGAGAAGGAGAAGGAAGAAATAAAAGAAGAGGAGGAGGAGACTAAAAAAAACAAAGGACTTACAAACATCAAATAATCTATAAATGGTCATTGTGTTGCTGTTTTATTTGGCTATACTGTATAATTATGTAGCCTATGCCTACTTGAATATGGAAAAGCATAGTAATAAAAAAACAAAACAGGAGGAGGAGGAAGAGGAGGAAAAGGAGTAAGAGGAGGAGAAGGAGGAAGAAGAGGAAGGAGGAGAAGGAGGAGGAGAAGGAAAGAGGAGAAGGAGGAAGAGGAGAAGGGGGAAGATGAGGAGAAGGAGGAAGAGGAGGAGGAAGGAGGAGGAAGGAGGAGGAAGGAGGAAAAGGAGGAAGGAGGAAAAGGAGGAAGGAGGAAAAGGAGGAAGGAGGAAGAGGAGGAAAAAAGGAGACTATAGTTGCTGTGGAATTGAAAGAGGCAGAGGAGGGTAAGGGAATGAGAAGAGAGAGAGGGGATGGAGAAAGGTAGGTAGGGAAGAATGGAAAGAGAGGAGAATAGGAGAGGCTGGCAGAGTGAGAATGAAAGAATGGAGAGAAGAAAAGAAAGGAGAGATCAAGTAGGGTAGGGAAGAGAGAGAAAAAAGGAAGGGAGAGAAAAACGGAAGAGAGAGAATGAAGTTAGGAGGACACGAAGAGGAGAGAA
>JAWZYT010005636.1:0-64244 GCA_034508575.1 Petrolisthes manimaculis
GTACCTTATATTCCAGGACACGTGTACCTTATATTCCAGAAACGTGTACCTTATATTCCAGGAAACGTGTACCTTATATTCCAGGAAACGTGTACCTTATATTCCAGGAAACACGTACCTTATATTCCAGGAAACACGTACCTTATATTCCAGGAAACACGTACCTTATATTCCAGGAAACAAACACGTACCTTATATTCCAGGAAACACGTAGCCTATATATATTATTTTCTACCGTCTACTGGAAGTCTGTTGTGTAAAGTGAAGAATGTGTCGTGGTGAATAATTTTGTGTCCTAATCCATACGGTGCTGAGTCAATAATTTTAGTTAACTGTATTGTGTGTGTGTGTGTATGTGTGTGTGTATGTATGTGTGTGTTGGGGGATGAGGGGGTTGTATGTATGTGTGTGTGTAAAAGAATGTGTTCATGTGTGTGTGTGTATGTGTGTGTATGTAAAAGAATGTGTATGTGTGGTGTTTGTGGATGTATGTGTGTATGTAAAAGAATGTGTGTATGTGTGTGTGTGTGTGTGTGTGTGTGTGTGTGCGTGTGTGTGTGTTGTGCAGTCAATATAGCGCCCTCAGAAGCATCGACCCATAACCACCATCACCACCACCACCCCTCCACATCACCTCCACCCCCCCCCCCCTCCTCCATCACCTCCACCCCACCCCCCTCCTCCATCACCTCCACACCTCCTCCAGGCATCTCTTTGGAGGTGAAAGGAAGAAGGGGAAGGGAAGGAAGGGGTTGATGGTGAAGGAAGGAAGAGGTTGATGGTGAAAGGTTACTTATACTCTTAATTAAATACTGTACCCCGCATACACACAAACAAAGTAGATGGAAATTATGTATTGTATTTCCTCAAGTTATATTTTTTTGTCATTCCTCGTGTTGTTATCCTGATTCACAAAACCATCTATTGTGTATTTTTCATCTCGTTCGTATTATTAATCCATATAGTAAATTAACCACTACTCCCTGTCCTCTCTCACTCCCCTGCCCCCTCCCTACCCCCGCCCCCATCCTCGCTGACTCACTGTAATTTCCAAGTCTAGACGGAAAAGGGATTTGATCTTCCTCTCCCACCCAGCTCAAACCTTACACACACACACACACACACACACACATTGCACCACAGCTGATAATTTATATTCCTGTTGATATATTTCCGTTTATATATTTCTGCTTATATATTTCTGTTTATATATTTATACTTATATATTTCTGCTGATATATTACTGTTGATATATTTCTGCTGATATCCCTCACCTCTTATCCCATATATAATGAAAACCCAGTTGTACTCATTAATATCCCACATCTCTTATCCCGTATACCAATTAAAACTGAATTACTTGTACTCATAGAAATCCGCCACCTCTTATGCTGTCGTGTTTTTTTTTTTTTTTTTTTTTTAGCTTCTCTTCTGCCCCACTAGTTGATTGATGACCACACTTTATTTATACACTCCACTTTCTATCTATACGTATAATATATTGTGAAGGAAACTGAATGGAGATAATGAGTAAGCCTCCCTCGTAATGACCACACCTTATTTATACACTCCACTTTCTATCTATACCGTATAATATAATGTGAAGGAAACTGAATGGAGATAATGAGTAAACCTCCCTCGTAATGACCACACTTTATTTATACACTCCACTTTCTATCTATACCGTATAATATAATGTGAAGGAAACTGAATGGAGATAATGAGTAAGCCTCCCTCGTAGTGAACCTCTGTGACCCAAGTTGTCTAACACTCACCAGTTCCCAGCGACACACAACTTATCACAACAGGGTCCATATCAACTTCCAACACCCCAGCCAGCCAGCCAGCCAGCCAGAGGGTTTGATGATGATGATGAGGAGGAGGATGAAGTTGTTCCCACACTTCTTGTTGAGTTTCTTGACCTTTTCTGTTTCTTGACCTTTCCTGTTTCTTGTTCTTTCCTGTTCTTGACCTTTCCTGTTTCTTGACCTTTCCTGTTTCTTGACGTTTCCTGTTTCTTGACCTTTCCTGTTTCTTGTTCTTTCCTGTTTCTTGACGTTTCCTGTTTCTTGACCTTTCCTGTTTCTTGACGTTTCCTGTTTCTTGACCTTTCCTGTTTCTTGTTCTTTCCTGTTTCTTGACGTTTCCTGTTTCTTGACCTTTCTGTTTCTTGACGTTTCCTGTTTCTTGACCTTTCCTGTTTCTTGTCCTTTCCTGTTTCTTGACCTTTGCTGCCTTGGGTGTCCTCCTCCACACGTGGGTATTTCTGGTAGAGATAAGCCTTGTCCTCAGGGAATCACTCACGTTTACACAAAGTTAGAGTGCTGCAATCCACAACGAAACAAGAACATGTAGGAAAACCCATCAAAAGCTCCGGCTCTTAATGATTCAAGTGAAATAATAAAATATCCATATGTAAAGGTCTCAAAAATATTAATTATGTTTTATCTGGATTTTCGTATCAACACCTTGACATGTTTTTCCGTCCACTGTATATCTTTCGTATCGACCTTGCTCTCTCTCTCTCTCTCTCTCTCTCTCTCTCTCTCTCTCTCTCTCTCTCTCTCTCTCTCTCACTCTCTCTCTCTCTCTCTCTCTCTCTCTCTCTCTCTCTCTCTCTCTCTCTATCTATCTCTCTCTTTTTCTTTCTCTTTCTCTTTCTCTTTCAATCCTTTTACTTTAGGATTATCAAAGTCTCCTATGTTCTCTCTATTTTCTCTTTGTAGGTCGGCAGGTTTAAACTCACTCTTTCTCCTTTCACCACCACCGTCCTATTTTAGACTTCTGAGGGAACAAACAATGATTTCACGTTCAGCCTCGTCACTGTTTTCAAGCATCAAGTTTTTTTTCCCTCACCAGTCCATCATTTCTTTCCTGACACCTGTATAACAAACAACATCTGAGTAACACGTGTATCTTCCTGCTAATCTGTACCACACTTGTTTCAACATCTGACACTTCTTACAAACCTCTAATCTGTTCCACACCTGTTTGCATTTCACTGATACACTCTCGCAGCCCAAAATTTGTATCCATATTTTGTTGAAGTATCGAATCATTTGACATACTAGTGAACCAATTACAAAGCTTATTTATCCTGTTTTATATATGCTTGAGCTCACTTAATTAATACTCAATCAAGCTAATGGAAGTAAGCCTGGATACATAGTTTGGATCACGAGTGTACAGCCACAATCAAATATCCACTGACACTTTCTTTCCATCATAGTATTATAATATTTTTGGGAATAAAGAACAACATGTGGATGATATTACAGGAATTTATTATAATACTTGAGGGAATTGATTTAGCATAAGGTGTCGTATGATTAAACTTTGATGTAATACTGATTTATTTTCACGATGGAAGGAAAGTGTTGATGGTTATATGATTTTAGCTGAACATTACATTTTTCTCATCTGTGTCATCATCTCTCACATCTGTTTATCCCTATACGACTCTGTCCTCCCTTTATTTACCTGTTAAATCTTCTTACTATCTGTTAAAATTTCCTTACCACCTGTTTCAGCCATAATATCTTACACGTGTTTCAACCATCTCTCCCACTTTTCCTGTCCCTCACATCTGCCTCATCTTTCTCATGCACATATCTTCGCCAACCCTCACACCTTCCTCATCCTTCACACACACACACACACACACACACACACACACACACACACACACACACACATCTTCATCATAGCTCCCTCATCATCCTTCACACACACCTCTCTCATTCTTCACACACAGCTCCCTCATCATCCTACACACACACACACACACACTATCTTCATCCTACACACACACACACACACCTCCCTCATCCCTCCCTCCTCATCCTTCACACACGAGCGGGGATGTATGTAAGTGAGTGAGTGAGTGAGTGGCTGCCTCCTTTCAAGTTTTTCCAAGTATAGAGTCTCAAGTCTGGTTTTAGACATGCACCAACCACACACACACACACATATTCTGAAAGCAGTCACTCATTCACCTCGTCCTCTTAACATCTATTTTATCATTTATTTATTTATTTATTTATTTATCTATTTATTTACTGTTTGTGTTTTAATATGTTTGTTTGTTGGTACAGTTACGATTTTATTTTATTTTATTATTATTATTATTATTATTATTATTATTATTATTATTATTATTATTATTATTATTATTATTATTATTATTATTATTATTATTATTATTATTATTATTATTATTATTATTAACAATAATATTATTATTATTATTATTATTATTATTATTATTATTATTATTATTATTATTATTATTATTATTATTATTATTATTATTATTATTATTATTATTATTATTATTATTTATTATTATTATTATATTTATTAGACAATTACGCATCTGTGTTCTCTCATTCTTGTTAGATTATATTTTTTCCGAAACTTTTTTTATATATATTTCGTCAATAAAATCTGCAGCAAAAAAAAAAAAATGAAGATATCTTTCTCTTATCGGGCAAACTTCTGATAAAAAACCCTGTATTTCGAATCACTCGTGGTCGTAGTTCATGTTATGTTTCCCGAGGCTGTCACAAAATAATATACAGTATATATATTAAGGTGTCCGGATGAGGTTGTATGTGTGTAGCAGAGAGAGAAGGGTAGGATAATTATGTTGTTATGGTTGGATTGGTGTGGGATGGTGGGTGTTGTGTGTGTGTGTGTGTGTGTGTGTGTGTGTGTGTGAAGTATATAGAGTGACTGATTATTTATTATTTTTATGTTGTTATTGACTTGCCCTATATACACCACCTCTCAGCACACACACACACACACACACACGTCATTACTCTCAGCACACACACACACACAGACATACACACACAAATGCCATTACTCACTGCACACACACACACACACACACACACACACACACACACACACACACACACACACACACACACACACACACACACACACACACACACACACACACACACACACACACACACACACACACACACACACACACACACTGAGTCTTGAATGGTCATCTTTAGGTCATGAGGTACAAGATGCAGAAAGGTCAGAGTTGAGGCCAGACCAGGTGAGTTGCAGACGGACAGGTAGACGGAACAACCACACACATACGTCACCGGAAACCCTTAGAAGAAAAAAGCACTCGTCGTCAAAGAAAAAAAAAGACGGAAAAAGCACGCGTCGCCAAAAAAACCCAAATGTAAGAAGCACATGTCCCTATCAATGAAAAAATAAAAAAAGATAGACGAGGCACACGACCCCCGGAAAACTCAGACGGAAAGAGCATATGTCGCCAAAAAAAAAAACAGACGGAAGCAGCGACACACATCCTCGGAAGCCCCAGTCTGGTTTATTCAAGGGGGGTCCCGAAAGTCAGGCATGCGCAGAGATGAGGAACCAACCTGAGCGAAGACTGTGATTTGTTTTGCTTTCGTAGTTGTGGTTGTTTTTGTATCTCGTCTTGTTGTTTTTATTCGGGATATAACTTTAAAATATACATTAGTTGAATACAAGCCGATAGATTATTATTATTATTATTATTATTATTATTATTATTATTATTATTATTATTATTATTATTAGTATTATTAGTATTATTACTATTATTACTCTTATTATTATTATTACTATTATTATTATTATTATTATTATTATTATTATTATTATTATTATTATTATTGTACCTCGTCTTCTTTACGGTAACTCATGATAAAAACTTTAAACATTTTCCTTCACTACATACGAGCCACTTTTCCCACGGTACAACATTCTCCTAAGATATAGATTTTTTTTTATCTTTTTTTTCTTGGTAAGGAAGAAGATGACGAAGTGAAACAAAAAAGACAATTATTAAGTTTAGACTCTCAAAAATATTTATCCTCTCCTTGCCCAATTTTTTTTGCTACATTTTTTCGAATATTGACTCAAAATCATAATTACTTAGTACATTGTTTTTAAATTAGTTCTCGTAAAAAAAAAAAAAAAAAAAAAAAAAAAATTATGAAGCACTATAATTTTTTTTTTTTTTTTTTTTTTTTACCCTCCTGGAACTTCCAAACTTCATCCAGGGTTGAAACTGGAAAATATGTACCGCGTCCAGGAAATATTTATACAGAGTGAGATAATTATGTACTGACCATCCATTACCTGTACACAACCCAAAGAACAGTAGGGCCACAAAAAATTTTAAAAATGTTCCCGCACCTATCCAAAAAAAAAAAAAAAAAAAATGTACCCGCACCTATCCAAGAAAAAAAAAAAAAGTACCCGCACCTATCCAAAAAAAAAAAAAAAATTTACCCGCACCTATCCAAAAAAAAAAAAAAAAAAAAAATGTACCCGCACCTATCCAAAAAAAAAAAAAAAAAAAAAAATTCTCGCAGCCATCCGTTCCAGCAAACATTATTTCAGCGGTTGCAATTTCCCGGTGTATTTTTCGTGTGTATATTCATCAGAGGACAGCAGCACCACACGTGTTGAATGTTGCAGACAGCTCAATATTGCAACTCACTAAAAAATGTATGAAGCTGGTGGCTGTTGGATGTATGAAGTTGAGGGATGTCATGTATGTATGTGTGTGTGTGTGTGTGTGTGTTGGTGTGTTGATGGGAGGGATATGTACTGTAATAAGTGTCTGAGTTGAGGCCTTGTTTATTGTTTATGGTATAGCCACAATCAAACTTAATTAATATCCACCGACTCCTTCCTTCCATCGTGCATATAAATCAGTATCATATCAAAATATAATCATGCAACATCTTACGTCAACTCAACCCCTTCAATTATTATGATGAGGTGCTGCAAAATCATACATGTGTTGTTCTTTATTACCAAGATATTTATATACCACGATGAAAGGAAAGTGTCGGTGGATATTAATTTGATTGTGGCTGTACATAGTCTACATTATTATTATTCTTGCTTTCGGTATTAATTTATTAGCAAGTTTGTCTGGAGAATTATTGAAGATTGTGTGGAAGTAGGAAGTTGTTGAAGTACACATATCTCTCACTCACACAGTCATATCTCTCACTCACACAGTCATATCTCTCACTCACACAGTCATACCTCTCACTCACACATACCTCTCACTCATATACACATACACACACATGGCTTGGTAAAGGAAATAATTATATGTATGTATGGACAAATTTACATGCAGTAGGTAATTGTACTGTACATACATACATACATACATACATACATACATACATACATACAGGCTGTAATTGTGGCAGTAAATACAACACTTACCAAATCAACATTACACTCCACTAATTAAAATTTTTACCGTCAGATTAATTTAAACGAAGCGCGTCATGAAGGTTTTATTATTATGTGTCGTTTATGCGGATTGAAAACGAACGAAGGAAATATAGACAATACATCCAGAGTTATAAAAATGTATACTATGTATGTATGATCCAGAGTTATAAAAAAATATAGACAATACATCCAGAGTTATAAAAATGTATACTATGTATGATCCAGAGTTATAAATACAGACGATAAACCCAGAGTTATAAAAATGTATACTATGTATGATACAGAGTTATAAATAATACAGACGATAAACCCAGAGTTATATATGTATACTATGTATGATCCAGAGCTATAAATATATACAGTGATCCAGAGTTAGAAATATAGACAATAAATCGAGAGTTGTGAATGTTTTCGCTGCAACTTTCCCGCAACACAACAACAACACGCAAGAGGCAGGACAACCATGACACTTTATTCACGCCCAGTGGTTTTGTTCACTATAATATTTTGACATTGAGAAGGTCGGCTCAGTTTAGACTACCAAAGCTAAGTATCTACGGTTTAAACTAAGTATCTACGGTTTAAACTAAGTATCTACGGTGTAAACTAAGTATCTACGGTTTAAACTAAATATCTACGGTTTAAACTAAGTATCTACGGTGTAAACTACGTATCTACGGTGTAAACTAAGTATCTACGGTTTAAACTAAGTATCTACGGTTTAAACTAAGTATCTACGGTTTAAACTAGGTATCTACGGTTTAAACTAAATATCTACGGTTTAAACTAAGTATCTACGGTGTAAACTAAGTATCTACGGTTTAAACTAAGTATCTACGGTGTAAACTAAGTATCTACGGTGTAAACTAAGTATCTACGGTTTAAACTAAATATCTACGGTTTAAACTAAGTATCTACGGTTTAAACTAAGTATCTACGGTGTAAACTAAGTATCTACGGTTTAAACTAAATATCTACGGTTTAAACTAAGTATCTACGGTGTAAACTAAGTATCTACGGTTTAAACTAAGTATCTACGGTTTAAACTACGTATCTACGGTTACTAAGTATCTATACGGTTACTATATATCTACGGTAATTCAGTATCTACGGTAATCTACGGTAATTTACAGTAACAAAGTATTTACAGTTCCATTCTCTCTTATAATAGCAATAGTCGTAGGATTTTTTATAGTCTAATTGTAAGATCCGTCGGCTTTCTTTTTAATAGTATACAAACAAAGTCAAACAAAGCCTGTGTAAGAAATGGTATCATGTTTTCTTTGGGTCTTCACTATTGCCATTCTTTTCTTTAGCAGTCAGATTTTTAATGTTTTTATTCCAGTCTACAGTTCTCTTTTCTTAGAGCTTCATAGGCTATAGAATCTTACGACACTTTTTATCCGTCCTTGGCCTTGCTTCATTCTTTATTAGCCTCAATTATTGGTCATAGATGTGAGTTTTTGTACTTTGTTTTGGTTAGTGTGTATTGAGTGTGTGTGTGTGTTTGGTGGGTGGAGAGTGTGGCATGTATCTATCTATAACTTGGTGTGACCTTGCCTGACCCAGATGCCCTGACACCCAACGTCCGCGCCCTTGTGGGGTCACCCAAGAGGCTCCCGCGCCCCCAGCCCTCACGGCGACTCCAGCGAGGTGAGTACAGACTGACCCAGCCCTCCCTCACCTACCCTCACCCCTCACATACTAGAGGGGCAACACAGGTGAGTACCATGTTTATATTTACTCATCTCTACCTGTTATGGATTGAAGAGGCTACATGCTGAAGGTAAGTCAAAGTTTGACCAAAGGAAGGAGGAAACTGTATATATATATATATATATATATATATATATATATATATATATATATATATATATATATATATATATATATATATATATATATATATATATATATATATATATATATATATATATATATACACGTGATGAATAAAAAGAAAAGAGAGTTAATATATGTAAGTGGACAGAAACCATGGAGAGTTGAGCAGGGTTGAGCAGAGTTACTATAGTTGGTGCAGTGTAATATATAATAAAGGTGAAGAGAAAACAGGAAGGATTGCAGTTATATAATAGATGCGGGGTGTGTAACCTGATTAGTTCATGTCAGTTTTATGTTCTGGAGGCGTCATTAGTTACTGTCACACCTGCCTTACTTGCACCACTCGATTCTGTCCCTATGAAATATGACCCCGACCCCCTTCCTCCTCATTATACTCTACAGCCCACGGTTCACTCACTCTTATTTCTCTTGCTTTATATATGTGTTTGTTTTCAGTCGTTTTCGTTTAGATTTCGTTTAAGTATGGATGTAGTGTTAATATGTTCTGTGTGTTTTTTTTTGTTTTGTTTTTCAGTCGTTTTGGTTTAGATTTCTTTTAATTATGGATGTTTCTTTTCAGTCCTTGCAATCGTGACTGTACTTTATATTACGTTTGTTTATGTTTTATATCAGTGCTTCTTTTCAATCCTTGCCATCTTTTCCTCCACTATTCGTTTCATTGTCAACCATCCTTCATACCCCTTTCTCAGTAGTTTCTCTCTTTTTGTACACACACACACACACACGTCTCCTTTGTATCTTCTCTTCTCTGTCGTGTGTGTGTGTGTGTTTCTCTGTCCTCTTCCTCCCTCCTCACCTTCGTACCCTTACTTTACTCTCTCCTCAGCCCCACTTCCTACCTCACTTATATCCTTCGCCCAGTCTCTCTCTCTCTCTCTCTCACCCTCTCTCTCTCTCTCTCTCTCTCTCTCTCTCTCTCTTTCTCTCATTTCCACTGCACTTCCTTGACCTTCTGATTATCTGTCCTTATCTTATCCCTCATTTATTATACCTATTCATATTTCTACTTATTCCTTCCTTTCCCCTTACGAGTAATTTATTTTGATATTTCTGATTACTCCTCCTTCTCTCTTTACTTGTATTTTGTTAGTTTTATATATATATATATATATATATATATATATATATATATATATATATATATATATATATATATATATATATATATATATATATATATATATATATATATATATATATATATATATATAACAATTTTAGGGGAACAAATTTATTACCTGGTGAAAAAATATATATATATCCCCTTCTCATGCTATGTCACTTTAGTTTTAATTTAAGTCACTTTATTTTAATATTTATTTTTCCTCATTCTTATTTCTGCCTGATGGGATGGCACGGCACTTGGATTTCGTATTGTCTGTGATTCCTCCATTAAATCGCAGAGTTTAAAACGCAGAGTTTAAATCGCAGAGTTTAAATCGCAGAGTTTAAATCGCAGAGTTTAAATCGCAGTGTTTAAATCGCAGAGTTTAAAGTGCAGAGTTTAAATCGCAGAGTTTAAATCGCAGAGTTTAAATCGCAGAGTTTAAAACGCAGAGTTTAAAATGCAGAGTTTAAATCGCAGAGTTTAAATCGCAGAGTTTAAATCGCAGAGTTTAAATCGCAGAGTTTAAATCGCAGAGTTTAAATCGCAGAGTTTAAATCGCAGAGTTTAAAATCGCAGAGTTTAAATCGCAGAGTTTAAATCGCAGAGTTTAAATCGCAGAGTTTAAACCGCAGAGTTTAAACCGCAGAGTTTAAAACGCAGAGTTTAAAACGCAGAGTTTAAAACGCAGAGTTTAAATCGCAGTGTTTAAATCGCAGTGTTTAAATCGCAGTGTTTAAATCGCAGTGTTCAAATCGCAGTGTTCAAATCGCAGTGTTCAAATCGCAGAGTTTAAATCGCAGAGTTTAAATCGCAGAGTTTAAATCGCCGAGTTTAAAACGCCGAGTTTAAAACGCCTAGTTTAAATCGCCGAGTTTAAATCGCAGAGTTTAAATCGCAGAGTTTAAATCGCCGAGTTTAAATCGCAGAGTTTAAATCGCAGAGTTTAAAACGCAGAGTTTAAATCGCAGAGTTTAAATCGCAGAGTTTAAATCGCAGAGTTTAAAACGCAGAGTTTAAATCGCAGAGTTTAAATCGCAGAGTTTAAATCGCAGAGTTTAAATCGCAGAGTTTAAATCGCAGAGTTTAAATCGCAGGGTTTAAATCGCAGAGTTTAAAACGCAGAGTTTAAATCGCAGAGTTTAAATCGCAGAGTTTAAATCGCAGAGTTTAAATCGCAGAGTTTAAATCGCAGAGTTTAAATCGCCGAGTTCGAGTTTAAATCGCCGAGTTTAAATCGCAGAGTTTAAATCGCAGAGTTTAAAACGCAGAGTTTAAATCGCAGAGTTTAAAACGCAGAGTTTAAATCGCAGAGTTTAAATCGCAGAGTTTAAATCGCAGAGTTTAAATCGCAGAGTTTAAATCGCAGAGTTTAAAACGCAGAGTTTAAAACGCAGAGTTTAAAACGCAGAGTTTAAAACGCAGAGTTTAAATCGCAGAGTTTAAATCGCAGAGTTTAAATCGCAGAGTTTAAAACGCAGAGTTTGAATCGCAGAGTTTAAATCACAGAGTTTGACTCGCAGAGTTTGACTCGCAGAGTATGAATCGCAGAGTTTGAATCGCAGAGTTTAAAACGCAGAGTTTAAATCGCAGAGTTTAAATCGCAGAGTTTAAATCGCAGAGTTTAAATCGCAGAGTTTAAAACGCAGAGTTTAAATCACAGAGTTTAAATCGCAGAGTTTAAATCGCAGAGTTTAAAACGCAGAGTTTAAAACGCAGAGTTTAAATCGCAGAGTTTAAATCGCCGAGTTGAAATCGCCGAGTTGAAATCGCCGAGTTGAAATCGCAGAGTTGAAATCGCAGAGTTTAAAACGCAGAGTTTAAATCGCAGAGTTTAAATCGCAGAGTTTAAATCGCAGAGTTTAAATCGCAAAGTTTAAATCGCAGAGTTTAAAACGCAGAGTTTAAATCGCAGAGTTTAAATCGCAGAGTTTAAATCGCAGAGTTTAAATCGCAGAGTTTAAAACGCAGAGTTTAAAACACAGAGTTTAAATCGCAGAGTTTAAATCGCAGAGTTTAAATCGCAGAGTTTAAATCGCAGAGTTTAAAACGCAGAGTTTAAATCGCAGAGTTTAAATCGCAGAGTTTAAATCGCAGAGTTTAAATCGCAGAGTTTAAATCGCAGAGTTTAAATCGCAGAGTTTAAATCGCAGAGTTTAAATCGCAGAGTTTAAATCGCAGAGTTTAAATCGCAGAGTTTAAATCGCAGAGTTTAAATCGCAGAGTTTAAATCGCAGAGTTTAAAACGCAGAGTTTAAAACACAGAGTTTAAATCGCAGAGTTTAAATCGCAGAGTTTAAAACGCAGAGTTTAAATCGCAGAGTTTAAATCGCAGAGTTTAAATCGCAGAGTTTAAATCGCAGAGTTTAAATCGCAGAGTTTAAATCGCAGAGTTTAAATCGCAGAGTTTAAATCGCAGAGTTTAAATCGCAGAGTTTAAATCGCAGAGTTTAAATCGCAGAGTTTAATTCGCAGAGTTTAAATCGCAGAGTTTAAATCGCAGAGTTTAAATCGCAGAGTTTAAAATCGCAGAGTTTAAAATCGCAGAGTTTAAATCGCAGAGTTTAAATCGCAGAGTTTAAATCGCAGAGTTTAAAACGCAGAGTTTAAATCGGAGAGTTTAAATCGGAGAGTTTAAATCGGAGAGTTTAAATCGCAGAGTTTAAATCGCAGAGTTTAAATCGCAGAGTTTAAATCGCAGAGTTTAAATCGCAGAGTTTAAATCGCAGAGTTTAAATCGCAGAGTTTAAATCGCAGAGTTTAAATCGCCGAGTTCGAGTTTAAATCGCCGAGTTTAAATCGCAGAGTTTAAATCGCAGAGTTTAAATCGCAGAGTTTAAATCGCAGAGTTTAAATCGCAGAGTTTAAATCGCAGAGTTTAAATCGCAGAGTTTAAATCGCAGAGTTTAAAATCGCTGAGTTTAAAACGCAGAGTTTAAAACGCAGAGTTTAAAACGCAGAGTTTAAATCGGAGAGTTTAAATCGCAGAGTTTAAATCACAGAGTTTAAATCGCAGAGTTTAAACGCAGAGTTTGAATCGCAGAGTTTAAATCGCAGAGTTTGACTCGCAGAGTTTGACTCGCAGAGTTTGAATCGCAGAGTATGAATCGCAGAGTTTGAATCGCAGAGTTTAAAACGCAGAGTTTAAATCGCAGAGTTTAAATCGCAGAGTTTAAATCGCAGAGTTTAAAACGCAGAGTTTAAAACGCAGAGTTTAAATCGCAGAGTTTAAATCGCAGAGTTTAAATCGCAGAATTTAAAACGCAGAGTTTAAAACGCAGAGTTTAAATCGCCGAGTTTAAATCGCCGAGTTGAAATCGCCGAGTTGAAATCGCCGAGTTGAAATCGCAGAGTTGAAATCGCAGAGTTTAAAACGCAGAGTTTAAATCGCAGAGTTTAAATCGCAGAGTTTAAATCGCAGAGTTTAAATCGCAGAGTTTAAAACGCAGAGTTTAAATCGCAGAGTTTAAATCGCAGAGTTTAAATCGCAGAGTTTAAAACGCAGAGTTTAAAACGCAGAGTTTAAATCGCAGAGTTTAAATCGCAGAGTTTAAAACGCAGAGTTTAAATCGCAGAGTTTAAATCGCAGAGTTTAAATCGCAGAGTTTAAATCGCAGAGTTTAAATCGCAGAGTTTAAATCGCAGAGTTTAAATCGCAGAGTTTAAATCGCAGAGTTTAAATCGCAGAGTTTAAATCGCAGAGTTTAAATCGCAGAGTTTAAATCGCAGAGTTTAAATCGCAGAGTTTAAATCGCAGAGTTTAAATCGCAGAGTTTAAATCGCAGAGTTTAAATCGCAGAGTTTAAATCGCAGAGTTTAAATCGCAGAGTTTAAATCGCAGAGTTTAATATCGCAGAGTTTAAAATCGCAGAGTTTAAATCGCAGAGTTTAAATCGCAGAGTTTAAAACGCAGAGTTTAAATCGCAGAGTTTAAATCGGAGAGTTTAAATCGGAGAGTTTAAATCGCAGAGTTTAAATCGCAGAGTTTAAAACGCAGAGTTTAAAACGCAGAGTTTAAAACGCAGAGTTTAAATCGCAGAGTTTAAATCGCAGAGTTTAAATCGCAGAGTTTAAATCGCAGAGTTTAAATCGCAGAGTTTAAATCGCAGAGTTTAAGTCGCAGAGTTTAAGTCGCAGAGTTTAAGTCGCAGAGTTTAAACCGCAGAGTTTGAACCGCAGAGTTTGAACCGCAGAGTTTGAATCGCAGAGTTTGAATCGCAGAGTTTGAATCGCAGAGTTTAAATCGCAGAGTTTAAATCGCAGAGTTTAAATCGCAGAGTTTAAATCGCAGAGTTTAAATCGCAGAGTTTAAAATCGCAGAGTTTAAAATCGCAGAGTTTAAATCGCAGAGTTTAAATCGCAGAGTTTAAATCGCAGAGTTTAAAACGCAGAGTTTAAATCGGAGAGTTTAAATCGGAGAGTTTAAATCGCAGAGTTTAAAACGCAGAGTTTAAAACGCAGAGTTTAAAACGCAGAGTTTAAAACGCAGAGTTTAAATCGCAGAGTTTAAATCGCAGAGTTTAAATCGCAGAGTTTAAATCGCAGAGTTTAAGTCGCAGAGTTTAAGTCGCAGAGTTTAAATCGCAGAGTTTAAATCGCAGAGTTTAAATCGCAGAGTTTAAATCGCAGAGTTTAAATCGCAGAGTTTAAATCGCAGAGTTTAAATCGCAGAGTTTAAACCGCAGAGTTTAAACCGCAGAGTTTAAACCGCAGAGTTTGAACCGCAGAGTTTGAACCGCAGAGTTTGAACCGCAGAGTTTGAACCGCAGAGTCGCAGAGTTTAAATCGCAGAGTTTAAAACGCAGAGTTTAAATCGCAGAGTTTAAATCGCAGAGTTTAAATCGCAGAGTTTAAATCGCAGAGTTTAAAACGCAGAGTTTAAATCGCAGAGTTTAAATCGCAGAGTTTAAATCGCAGAGTTTAAATCGCAGAGTTTAAATCGCAGAGTTTAAATCGCAGAGTTTAAAACGCAGAGTTTAAAACGCAGAGTTTAAATCGCAGAGTTTAAATCGCAGAGTTTAAAATGCAGAGTTTAAATCGCAGAGTTTAAATCGCAGAGTTTAAATCGCAGAGTTTAAATCGCAGAGTTTAAATCGCAGAGTTTAAAACGCAGAGTTTAAATCGCAGAGTTTAAATCGCAGAGTTTAAATCGCAGAGTTTACATCGCAGAGTTTACATCGCAGAGTTTACATCGCAGAGTTTACATCGCAGAGTTTAAATCGCAGAGTTTAAATCGCAGAGTTTAAAACGCAGAGTTTAAATCGCAGAGTTTAAATCGCAGAGTTTAAATCGCAGAGTTTAAATCGCAGAGTTTAAATCGCAGAGTTTAAATCGCAGAGTTTAAATCGCAGAGTTTAAAACGCAGAGTTTAAACGCAGAGTTTAAATCGCAGAGTTCAAAACGCAGAGTTTAAAACGCAGAGTTTAAAACGCAGAGTTTAAATCGCAGAGTTTAAAACGCAGAGTTTAAATCGCAGAGTTTAAATCGCAGGGTTTAAATCGCAGGGTTTAAATCGCAGGGTTTAAATCGCAGGGTTTAAATCGCAGGGTTTAAATCGCAGGGTTTCAAACGCAGGGTTTCAAACGCAGGGTTTCAAACGCAGGGTTTAAATCGCAGGGTTTAAATCGCAGGGTTTAAATCGCAGAGTTTAAATCGCAGAGTTTAAATCGCAGAGTTTAAATCGCAGAGTTTAAATCGCAGAGTTTAAATCGCAGAGTTTAAATCGCAGAGTTTAAATCGCAGAGTTTAAATCGCAGAGTTTAAAACCCAGAGTTTAAATCGCAGAGTTTAAATCGCAGAGTTTAAATCGCAGAGTTTAAATCGCAGAGTTTAAATCACAGAGTTTAAATCGCAGAGTTTAAATCGCAGAGTTTAAAACGCAGAGTTTAAAACGCAGAGTTTAAATCGCAGAGTTTAAAACGCAGAGTTTAAATCGCAGAGTTTAAATCGCAGAGTTTAAATCGCAGAGTTTAAATCGCAGAGTTTAAATCGCAGAGTTTAAATCGCAGAGTTTAAAACGCAGAGTTTAAAACGCAGAGTATTAATCGCAGAGTATTAATCGCAGAGTTTAAAACGCAGAGTTTAAAACGCAGAGTATTAATCGCAGAGTTTAAATCGCAGGGTTTAAATCGCAGAGTTTAAATCGCAGAGTTTAAATCGCAGGGTTTAAATCGCAGGGTATAAATCGCAGGGTTTAAATCGCAGGGTTTAAATCGCAGGGTTTCAAACGCAGGGTTTCTAACGCAGGGTTTCAAACGCAGGGTTTCAAACGCAGGGTTTAAATCGCAGAGTTTAAATCGCAGAGTTTAAATCGCAGAGTTTAAATCGCAGAGTTTAAAACGCAGAGTTTAAAACGCAGAGTTTAAAACGCAGAGTTTAAATCGCAGAGTTTCAAACGCAGAGTTTCAATCGCAGAGTTTAAATCGCAGAGTTTCAAACGCAGAGTTTCAAACGCAGAGTTTCAAACGCAGAGTTTCAAACGCAGAGTTTAAATCGCAGAGTTTAAATCGCAGAGTTTAAATCGCAGAGTTTAAATCGCAGAGTTTAAATCGCAGAGTTTAAATCGCAGAGTTTAAATCGCAGAGTTTAAATCGCAGAGTTTAAATCGCAGAGTTTAAAACGCAGAGTTTAAAACGCAGAGTTTAAAACGCAGAGTTTAAATCGCAGAGTTTAAATCGCAGAGTTTAAATAGCAGAGTTTAAATCGCAGAGTTTAAATCGCAGAGTTTAAATCGCAGAGTTTAAATCGCAGAGTTTAAAACGCAGAGTTTAAAACGCAGAGTTTAAATCGCAGAGTTTAAATCGCAGAGTTTAAATCGCAGAGTTTAAATCGCAGAGTTTAAATCGCAGAGTTTAAATCGCAGAGTTTAAATCGCAGAGTTTAAATCGCAGAGTTTAAAACGCAGAGTTTAAAACGCAGAGTTTAAAACGCAGAGTTTAAATCGCAGAGTTTAAATCGCAGAGTTTAAATCGCAGAGTTTAAAACGCAGAGTTTAAATCGCAGAGTTTAAATCGCAGAGTTTATATCGCAGAGTTTAAATCGCAGAGTTTAAATCGCAGAGTTTAAATCGCAGAGTTTAAATCGCAGAGTTTAAATCGCAGAGTTTAAATCGCAGAGTTTAAAACGCAGAGTTTAAATCGCAGAGTTTAAATCGCAGAGTTTAAATCGCAGAGTTTAAATCGCAGAGTTTAAAACGCAGAGTTTAAAACGCAGAGTTTAAAACGCAGAGTTTAAATCGCAGAGTTTAAATCGCAGAGTTTAAATCGCAGAGTTTAAATCGCAGAGTTTAAATCGCAGAGTTTAAATCGCAGAGTTTAAATCGCAGAGTTTAAATCGCAGAGTTTAAATCGCAGAGTTTAAATCGCAGAGTTTAAAACGCAGAGTTTAAAACGCAGAGTTTAAAACGCAGAGTTTAAATCGCAGAGTTTATATCGCAGAGTTTAAATCGCCGAGTTTAAAACGCCGAGTTTAAAACGCCGAGTTTAAAACGCCGAGTTTAAATCGCAGAGTATAAATCGCAGAGTTTAAATCGCAGAGTTTAAAACGCGGAGTTTAAATCGCGGAGTTTAAATCGCGGAGTTTAAATCGCGGAGTTTAAATCGCGGAGTTTAAATCGCGGAGTTTAAATCGCAGAGTTTATATCGCAGAGTTTAAAACGCAGAGTTTAAAACGCAGAGTTTAAATCGCAGAGTTTAAATCGCAGAGTTTATATCGCAGAGTTTAAATCGCAGAGTTAAAATCGCAGAGTTTAAATCGCAGAGTTTAAATCGCAGAGTTTAAATCGCAGAGTTTAAATCGCAGAGTTTAAATCGCAGAGTTTAAATCGCAGAGTTTAAATCGCAGAGTTTAAATCGCAGAGTTTAAATCGCAGAGTTTAAATCGCCGAGTTCGAGTTTAAATCGCCGAGTTTAAATCGCAGAGTTTAAATCGCAGAGTTTAAATCGCAGAGTTTAAATCGCAGAGTTTAAATCGCAGAGTTTAAATCGCAGAGTTTAAATCGCAGAGTTTAAATCGCAGAGTTTAAAATCGCTGAGTTTAAAACGCAGAGTTTAAAACGCAGAGTTTAAAACGCAGAGTTTAAATCGCAGAGTTTAAATCGCAGAGTTTAAATCACAGAGTTTAAATCGCAGAGTTTAAACGCAGAGTTTGAATCGCAGAGTTTAAATCGCAGAGTTTGACTCGCAGAGTTTGACTCGCAGAGTTTGAATCGCAGAGTATGAATCGCAGAGTTTGAATCGCAGAGTTTAAAACGCAGAGTTTAAATCGCAGAGTTTAAATCGCAGAGTTTAAATCGCAGAGTTTAAAACGCAGAGTTTAAAACGCAGAGTTTAAATCGCAGAGTTTAAATCGCAGAGTTTAAATCGCAGAGTTTAAAACGCAGAGTTTAAAACGCAGAGTTTAAATCGCCGAGTTTAAATCGCCGAGTTGAAATCGCCGAGTTGAAATCGCCGAGTTGAAATCGCAGAGTTGAAATCGCAGAGTTTAAAACGCAGAGTTTAAATCGCAGAGTTTAAATCGCAGAGTTTAAATCGCAGAGTTTAAATCGCAGAGTTTAAAACGCAGAGTTTAAATCGCAGAGTTTAAATCGCAGAGTTTAAATCGCAGAGTTTAAAACGCAGAGTTTAAAACGCAGAGTTTAAATCGCAGAGTTTAAATCGCAGAGTTTAAAACGCAGAGTTTAAATCGCAGAGTTTAAATCGCAGAGTTTAAATCGCAGAGTTTAAATCGCAGAGTTTAAATCGCAGAGTTTAAATCGCAGAGTTTAAATCGCAGAGTTTAAATCGCAGAGTTTAAATCGCAGAGTTTAAATCGCAGAGTTTAAATCGCAGAGTTTAAATCGCAGAGTTTAAATCGCAGAGTTTAAATCGCAGAGTTTAAATCGCAGAGTTTAAATCGCAGAGTTTAAATCGCAGAGTTTAAATCGCAGAGTTTAAAATCGCAGAGTTTAAAATCGCAGAGTTTAAATCGCAGAGTTTAAATCGCAGAGTTTAAAACGCAGAGTTTAAATCGCAGAGTTTAAATCGGAGAGTTTAAATCGGAGAGTTTAAATCGCAGAGTTTAAATCGCAGAGTTTAAAACGCAGAGTTTAAAACGCAGAGTTTAAAACGCAGAGTTTAAATCGCAGAGTTTAAATCGCAGAGTTTAAATCGCAGAGTTTAAATCGCAGAGTTTAAATCGCAGAGTTTAAATCGCAGAGTTTAAGTCGCAGAGTTTAAGTCGCAGAGTTTAAGTCGCAGAGTTTAAACCGCAGAGTTTGAACCGCAGAGTTTGAACCGCAGAGTTTGAATCGCAGAGTTTGAATCGCAGAGTTTGAATCGCAGAGTTTGAATCGCAGAGTTTGAATCGCAGAGTTTAAATCGCAGAGTTTAAATCGCAGAGTTTAAATCGCAGAGTTTAAATCGCAGAGTTTAAAATCGCAGAGTTTAAAATCGCAGAGTTTAAATCGCAGAGTTTAAATCGCAGAGTTTAAATCGCAGAGTTTAAAACGCAGAGTTTAAATCGGAGAGTTTAAATCGGAGAGTTTAAATCGCAGAGTTTAAAACGCAGAGTTTAAAACGCAGAGTTTAAAACGCAGAGTTTAAAACGCAGAGTTTAAATCGCAGAGTTTAAATCGCAGAGTTTAAATCGCAGAGTTTAAATCGCAGAGTTTAAATCGCAGAGTTTAAATCGCAGAGTTTAAGTCGCAGAGTTTAAGTCGCAGAGTTTAAATCGCAGAGTTTAAATCGCAGAGTTTAAATCGCAGAGTTTAAATCGCAGAGTTTAAATCGCAGAGTTTAAATCGCAGAGTTTAAATCGCAGAGTTTAAACCGCAGAGTTTAAACCGCAGAGTTTAAACCGCAGAGTTTGAACCGCAGAGTTTGAACCGCAGAGTTTGAACCGCAGAGTTTGAACCGCAGAGTCGCAGAGTTTAAATCGCAGAGTTTAAAACGCAGAGTTTAAATCGCAGAGTTTAAATCGCAGAGTTTAAATCGCAGAGTTTAAATCGCAGAGTTTAAAACGCAGAGTTTAAATCGCAGAGTTTAAATCGCAGAGTTTAAATCGCAGAGTTTAAATCGCAGAGTTTAAATCGCAGAGTTTAAATCGCAGAGTTTAAAACGCAGAGTTTAAAACGCAGAGTTTAAATCGCAGAGTTTAAATCGCAGAGTTTAAAATGCAGAGTTTAAATCGCAGAGTTTAAATCGCAGAGTTTAAATCGCAGAGTTTAAATCGCAGAGTTTAAATCGCAGAGTTTAAAACGCAGAGTTTAAATCGCAGAGTTTAAATCGCAGAGTTTACATCGCAGAGTTTACATCGCAGAGTTTACATCGCAGAGTTTACATCGCAGAGTTTAAATCGCAGAGTTTAAATCGCAGAGTTTAAAACGCAGAGTTTAAATCGCAGAGTTTAAATCGCAGAGTTTAAATCGCAGAGTTTAAATCGCAGAGTTTAAATCGCAGAGTTTAAATCGCAGAGTTTAAATCGCAGAGTTTAAAACGCAGAGTTTAAATCGCAGAGTTTAAAACGCAGGGTTTAAAACGCAGAGTTTAAAACGCAGAGTTTAAAACGCAGAGTTTAAATCGCAGAGTTTAAAACGCAGAGTTTAAATCGCAGAGTTTAAATCGCAGAGTTTAAATCGCAGGGTTTAAATCGCAGGGTTTAAATCGCAGGGTTTAAATCGCAGGGTTTAAATCGCAGGGTTTAAATCGCAGGGTTTAAATCGCAGGGTTTCAAACGCAGGGTTTCAAACGCAGGGTTTCAAACGCAGGGTTTAAATCGCAGGGTTTAAATCGCAGGGTTTAAATCGCAGAGTTTAAATCGCAGAGTTTAAATCGCAGAGTTTAAATCGCAGAGTTTAAATCGCAGAGTTTAAATCGCAGAGTTTAAATCGCAGAGTTTAAATCGCAGAGTTTAAAACCCAGAGTTTAAATCGCAGAGTTTAAATCGCAGAGTTTAAATCGCAGAGTTTAAATCGCAGAGTTTAAATCGCAGAGTTTAAATCGCAGAGTTTAAATCGCAGAGTTTAAAACGCAGAGTTTAAAACGCAGAGTTTAAATCGCAGAGTTTAAAACGCAGAGTTTAAATCGCAGAGTTTAAATCGCAGAGTTTAAATCGCAGAGTTTAAATCGCAGAGTTTAAATCGCAGAGTTTAAATCGCAGAGTTTAAAACGCAGAGTTTAAAACGCAGAGTATTAATCGCAGAGTATTAATCGCAGAGTTTAAAACGCAGAGTTTAAAACGCAGAGTATTAATCGCAGAGTTTAAATCGCAGGGTTTAAATCGCAGAGTTTAAATCGCAGAGTTTAAATCGCAGGGTTTAAATCGCAGGGTATAAATCGCAGGGTTTAAATCGCAGGGTTTAAATCGCAGGGTTTCAAACGCAGGGTTTCAAACGCAGGGTTTCAAACGCAGGGTTTCAAACGCAGGGTTTCAAACGCAGGGTTTCAAACGCAGGGTTTAAATCGCAGAGTTTCAAACGCAGAGTTTCAATCGCAGAGTTTAAATCGCAGAGTTTCAAACGCAGAGTTTCAAACGCAGAGTTTCAAACGCAGAGTTTCAAACGCAGAGTTTAAATCGCAGAGTTTAAATCGCAGAGTTTAAATCGCAGAGTTTAAATCGCAGAGTTTAAATCGCAGAGTTTAAATCGCAGAGTTTAAATCGCAGAGTTTAAATCGCAGAGTTTAAATCGCAGAGTTTAAAACGCAGAGTTTAAAACGCAGAGTTTAAAACGCAGAGTTTAAATCGCAGAGTTTAAATCGCAGAGTTTAAATAGCAGAGTTTAAATCGCAGAGTTTAAATCGCAGAGTTTAAATCGCAGAGTTTAAATCGCAGAGTTTAAAACGCAGAGTTTAAAACGCAGAGTTTAAATCGCAGAGTTTAAATCGCAGAGTTTAAATCGCAGAGTTCAAATCGCAGAGTTTAAATCGCAGAGTTTAAATCGCAGAGTTTAAATCGCAGAGTTTAAATCGCAGAGTTTAAAACGCAGAGTTTAAAACGCAGAGTTTAAAACGCAGAGTTTAAATCGCAGAGTTTAAATCGCAGAGTTTAAATCGCAGAGTTTAAAACGCAGAGTTTAAATCGCAGAGTTTAAATCGCAGAGTTTATATCGCAGAGTTTAAATCGCAGAGTTTAAATCGCAGAGTTTAAATCGCAGAGTTTAAATCGCAGAGTTTAAATCGCAGAGTTTAAATCGCAGAGTTTAAAACGCAGAGTTTAAATCGCAGAGTTTAAATCGCAGAGTTTAAATCGCAGAGTTTAAAACGCAGAGTTTAAAACGCAGAGTTTAAAACGCAGAGTTTAAATCGCAGAGTTTAAATCGCAGAGTTTAAATCGCAGAGTTTAAATCGCAGAGTTTAAATCGCAGAGTTTAAATCGCAGAGTTTAAATCGCAGAGTTTAAATCGCAGAGTTTAAATCGCAGAGTTTAAATCGCAGAGTTTTAATCGCAGAGTTTAAATCGCAGAGTTTAAAACGCAGAGTTTAAAACGCAGAGTTTAAAACGCAGAGTTTAAATCGCAGAGTTTATATCGCAGAGTTTAAATCGCCGAGTTTAAAACGCCGAGTTTAAAACGCCGAGTTTAAAACGCCGAGTTTAAATCGCAGAGTATAAATCGCAGAGTTTAAATCGCAGAGTTTAAAACGCGGAGTTTAAATCGCGGAGTTTAAATCGCGGAGTTTAAATCGCGGAGTTTAAATCGCGGAGTTTAAATCGCGGAGTTTAAATCGCAGAGTTTATATCGCAGAGTTTAAAACGCAGAGTTTAAAACGCAGAGTTTAAATCGCAGAGTTTAAATCGCAGAGTTTATATCGCAGAGTTTAAATCGCAGAGTTAAAATCGCAGAGTTTAAATCGCAGAGTTTAAATCGCAGAGTTTAAAACGCAGAGTTTAAAACGCAGAGTTTAAATCGCAGAGTTTAAATCGCAGAGTTTAAATCGCAGAGTTTAAATCGCAGAGTTTAAATCGCAGAGTTTAAATCGCAGAGTTTAAATCGCAGAGTTTAAATCGCAGAGTTTAAAACGCAGAGTTTAAAACGCAGAGTTTAAAACGCAGAGTTTAAATCGCAGAGTTTAAATCGCAGAGTTTAAATCGCAGAGTTTAAAACGCAAAGTTTAAAACGCAGAGTTTAAAACGCAGAGTTTAAAACGCAGAGTTTAAAACGCAGAGTTTAAATCGCAGAGTTTAAATCGCAGAGTTTAAATCGCAGAGTTTAAAACGCAGAGTTTAAAACGCAGAGTTTAAAACGCAGAGTTTAAAACGCAGAGTTTAAATCGCAGAGTTTAAATCGCAGAGTTTAAATCGCAGAGTTTAAAACGCAGAGTTTAAAACGCAGAGTTTAAATCGCAGAGTTTAAATCGCAGAGTTTAAAACGCAGAGTTTAAATCGCAGAGTTTAAATCGCAGAGTTTAAATCGCAGAGTTTAAATCGCAGAGTTTAAATCGCAGAGTTTAAATCGCAGAGTTTAAATCGCAGAGTTTAAATCGCAGAGTTTAAAACGCAGAGTTTAAAACGCAGAGTTTAAAACGCAGAGTTTAAATCGCAGAGTTTAAATCGCAGAGTTTAAATCGCAGAGTTTAAATCGCAGAGTTTAAATCGCAGAGTTTAAATCGCAGAGTTTAAATCGCAGAGTTTAAATCGCAGAGTTTAAATCGCAGAGTTTAAATCGCAGAGTTTAAAACGCAGAGTTTAAAACGCAGAGTTTAAATCGCAGAGTTTAAATCGCAGAGTTTAAATCGCAGAGTTTTAATCGCAGAGTTTAAATCGCAGAGTTTAAATCGCAGAGTTTAAATCGCAGAGTTTAAATCGCAGAGTTTAAAACGCAGAGTTTAAAACGCAGAGTTTAAAACGCAGAGTTTAAATCGCAGAGTTTAAATCGCAGAGTTTAAATCGCAGAGTTTAAAACGCAGAGTTTAAATCGCAGAGTTTAAATCGCAGAGTTTAAATCGCAGAGTTTAAATCGCAGAGTTTATATCGCAGAGTTTAAATCGCAGAGTTTAAATCGCAGAGTTTAAATCGCAGAGTTTAAATCGCAGAGTTTAAATCGCAGAGTTTAAATCGCAGAGTTTAAAACGCAGAGTTTAAATCGCAGAGTTTAATTCGCAGAGTTTAAATCGCAGAGTTTAAATCGCAGAGTTTAAATCGCAGAGTTTAAAACGCAGAGTTTAAAACGCAGAGTTTAAATCGCAGAGTTTAAATCGCAGAGTTTAAAACGCAGAGTTTAAATCGCAGAGTTTAAAACGCAGAGTTTAAAACGCAGAGTTTAAATCGCAGAGTTTAAATCGCAGAGTTTAAATCGCAGAGTTTAAATCGCAGAGTTTAAATCGCAGAGTTTAAATCGCAGAGTTTAAATCGCAGAGTTTAAATCGCAGAGTTTAAAATGCAGAGTTTAAAACGCAGAGTTTAAATCGCAGAGTTTAAATCGCAGAGTTTAAATCGCAGAGTTTAAATCGCAGAGTTTTAATCGCAGAGTTTTAATCGCAGAGTTTAAATCGCAGAGTTTAAATCGCAGAGTTTAAAACGCAGAGTTTAAAACGCAGAGTTTAAATCGCAGAGTTTAAATCGCAGAGTTTAAATCGCAGAGTTTAAATCGCAGAGTTTAAATCGCAGAGTTTAAATCGCAGAGTTTAAATCGCAGAGTTTAAATCGCAGAGTTTAAATCGCAGAGTTTAAATCGCAGAGTTTAAATCGCAGAGTTTAAATCGCAGAGTTTAAATCGCAGAGTTTAAATCGCAGAGTTTAAATCGCAGAGTTTAAATCGCAGAGTTTAAATCGCAGAGTTTAAAACGCAGAGTTTAAATCGCAGAGTTTAAATCGCAGAGTTTAAATCGCAGAGTTTAAATCGCAGAGTTTAAATCGCAGAGTTTAAATCGCAGAGTTTATATCGCAGAGTTTAAATCGCAGAGTTTAAATCGCAGAGTTTAAATCGCAGAGTTTAAATCGCAGAGTTTAAATCGCAGAGTTTAAATCGCAGAGTTTAAAACGCAGAGTTTAAATCGCAGAGTTTAAATCGCAGAGTTTAAATCGCAGAGTTTAAATCGCAGAGTTTAAATCGCAGAGTTTAAAACGCAGAGTTTAAAACGCAGAGTTTAAATCGCAGAGTTTAAAACGCAGAGTTTAAATCGCAGAGTTTAAATCGCAGAGTTTAAAACGCAGAGTTTAAAACGCAGAGTTTAAATCGCAGAGTTTAAATCGCAGAGTTTAAATCGCAGAGTTTAAATCGCAGAGTTTAAATCGCAGAGTTTTAATCGCAGAGTTTAAATCGCAGAGTTTAAATCGCAGAGTTTAAATCGCAGAGTTTAAATCGCAGAGTTTAAATCGCAGAGTTTAAATCGCAGAGTTTATATCGCAGAGTTTAAAATGCAGAGTTTAAAACGCAGAGTTTAAAACGCAGAGTTTAAAACGCAGAGTTTAAATCGCAGAGTTTAAATCGCAGAGTTTAAAACGCAGAGTTTAAAACGCAGAGTTTAAAACGCAGAGTTTAAAACGCAGAGTTTATATCGCAGAGTTTAAAACGCAGAGTTTAAATCGCAGAGTTTAAATCGCAGAGTTTAAATCGCAGAGTTTAAATCGCAGAGTTTAAATCGCAGAGTTTAAAACGCAGAGTTTAAAACGCAGAGTTTAAATCGCAGAGTTTAAATCGCAGAGTTTAAATCGCAGAGTTTAAATCGCAGAGTTTAAATCGCAGAGTTTAAATCGCAGAGTTTAAATCGCAGAGTTTAAATCGCAGAGTTTAAAACGCAGAGTTTAAATCGCAGAGTTTAAATCGCAGAGTTTAAATCGCAGAGTTTAAATCGCAGAGTTTAAATCGCAGAGTTTAAAACGCAGAGTTTAAAACGCAGAGTTTAAAACGCAGAGTTTAAATCGCAGAGTTTAAATCGCAGAGTTTAAATCGCAGAGTTTAAATCGCAGAGTTTAAAACGCAGAGTTTAAATCGCAGAGTTTAAATCGCAGAGTTTAAATCGCAGAGTTTAAATCGCAGAGTTTAAAACGCAGAGTTTAAAACGCAGAGTTGAAATCGCAGAGTTGAAATCGCAGAGTTGAAATCGCAGAGTTGAAATCGCAGAGTTGAAATCGCAGAGTTGAAAACGCAGAGTTTAAATCGCAGAGTTTAAATCGCAGAGTTTAAATCGCAGAGTTTAAATCGCAGAGTTTAAATCGCAGAGTTTAAATCGCAGAGTTTAAATCGCAGAGTTTAAATCGCAGAGTTTAAATCGCAGAGTTTAAATCGCAGAGTTTAAATCGCAGAGTTTAAATCGCAGAGTTTAAAACGCAGAGTTTAAAACGCAGAGTTTAAATCGCAGAGTTTAAATCGCAGAGTTTAAATCGCAGAGTTTAAATCGCAGAGTTTAAATTGCAGAGTTTAAATCGCAGAGTTTAAATCGCAGAGTTTAAATCGCAGAGTTTAAATCGCAGAGTTTAAAACGCAGAGTTTAAAACGCAGAGTTTAAAACGCAGAGTTTAAAACGCAGAGTTTAAAACGCAGAGTTTAAATCGCAGAGTTTAAAACGCAGAGTTTAAATCGCAGAGTTTATATCGCAGAGTTTAAATCGCAGAGTTTAAATCGCAGAGTTTAAATCGCAGAGTTTAAATCGCAGAGTTTAAATCGCAGAGTTTAATTCGCAGAGTTTAAATCGCAGAGTTTAAATCGCAGAGTTTAAATCGCAGAGTTTAAATCGCAGAGTTTAAATCGCAGAGTTTAAAACGCAGAGTTTAAATCGCAGAGTTTAAATCGCAGAGTTTAAATCGCAGAGTTTAAAACGCAGAGTTTAAATCGCAGAGTTTATATCGCAGAGTTTATATCGCAGAGTTTAAATCGCAGAGTTTAAATCGCAGAGTTTAAATCGCAGAGTTTAAATCGCAGAGTTTAAATCGCAGAGTTTAAAACGCAGAGTTTAAATCGCAGAGTTTAAATCGCAGAGTTTAAAACGCAGAGTTTAAATCGCAGAGTTTAAAACGCAGAGTTTAAAACGCAGAGTTTAAAACGCAGAGTTTAAAACGCAGAGTTTAAAACGCAGAGTTTAAAACGCAGAGTTTAAATCGCAGAGTTTAAATCGCTGAGTTTAAAACGCAGTGTTTAAAACGCAGAGTTTAAATCGCAGAGTTTAAATCGCAGAGTTTAAATCGCAGAGTTTAATTCGCAGAGTTTAATTCACAGAGTTTAATTCGCAGAGTTTAAATCGCAGAGTTTAACTCGCAGAGCTTAACTCGCAGAGCTTAACTCGCAGAGTTTAAATCGCAGAGTTTATATCGCAGAGTTTAAATCGCAGAGTTTAAATCGCGGAGTTTAAGTGAATAGAGTGGTTCTCCTCACCTGTCCCTCTCATGCCCACGCCCCCCCTACCCTGCCCCCTGCCCCCCCTGCCTCCACCACACCAACTCAATCTCATGTCCTCCAGTCCACCCACACCACACCACCCACACCACTCCACACCAATCCTTACCTTCCTACAATTTATCTGGTCACGATCCTTCTTCTCTCTCCTCCTTCCTACACTTTCCTTACATTCCTACACCTTTTTTTCGTCTCACTCTTTTCTCTCTCTCCTCCTTCCCTTACATTTCTTCCTTTCCTACACCTTCTCTAGGCTCAATTCTCCCTCTCACTTTGTCTTCTCTCTCCTCCTTCTCACTCTTTCCTTATTTCTCCTTCTTCTCACTCTTTCTTCTCTCTCTTTTCCTTCCCTTACACACACACACACACACATATATATACATACATACAAATAATACCATCTTCACCAGTGGGACTAAACGGGGCAGCAAACACCAAAACAACAAAACTCCTGTACTGTCGAGAAAAAACGTCTCTGCAAAAGTTTACCTAAGATCCAAACTCGCGTCTCCGTAAAAGAAAGAACTAACGAAAGAAAGAAGGACTGGCTGGGTAAAGGAGGGAAGGAAGGAATGTTGGGTAAAAGTCTGAGGCAAGGTTTTAAAATCATTGTGAAAATATTGACGCCAGTAGGGGATATGTGTGTGTGTGTGTGGGGGGGGGTGGACTGATTGGATATCAATGAATGTAGCTTTATAATAATTACCAAAGCTTACCTTGCTGGAAATATGTAATCTCGTTGGTTGGCTGCAGCGAGTTACCCAGAGTTAATCCCTGTATCCTTCCCTCCAACACAATAAATTTATTTCTGGGTTCGTCCTGCTATATATGTATGATTATAGAGCATGCAATAATGGTCAATTACAACACAAAATGACAATTTTCTCTATTTATTAATAAATTCCAAGCCAACAAAATGAATAATCAAATTCAATCAGAAAATCACACACACACACTTCCGTTCACGCTCCAATAGATAGCTATATATATGTACTTACTCCTCGTCGCTTCGTTCCTCTCCACACGTGCTTCCCTCAGTCGCTCGTAGTCCACGTGGACAGTAATATTACTTTACTTTAATATACTTATCACGAGCTAGCACTTCCCCTCGCACACACAGGAGACGGTAATTACGTTATCGTAATAGTAATGGAAATCAAGCAACCCAGTTGGTATATTTCAATGTCAATTTCACACTCGTTTACTGTCCCTCGTACACACACACACACTCGTAAACTCCTGCCAGCCCTCTCCTCACCTATAAAATGACACCTTACTGATTCTCGTCTAGCGAATGAATAGTGAGTTAATTAACAATAAGTCTTGTGAAAAAGTAATTAAACAATTTCGACGATACGTTAAAACTATAGGCCCCTAGGCAAAGCAACGAGGGCTGGATACGAGGTGTGTTCTTCGTCGAGTGTCTAGCTACCAACTAAATATATTTCTCAAAATCAGGACAAGGGTGGTGGAGGTTAATTACCCTTCTGACTCCTCCCCATTTAACCTTTTTTCTACCTGGCCCAACTGTCGGCCATGCTTGTCCTCCCTCTCATGTGTTCGCATAGCCTAGTCCTTGACTACGTTTACATATGTCACTCACACTTTAGTTATACATGCAAATCACTTTTCCCATAACATGCAACTGCTTGCAAATGATTCCCTTCCACTTCAAAATCAATTTTAATAAGTAATAGATGCCCCCATAGCATAGTTATTAATGCAAAATTTGTAGCAATGACTCCAGACACGGGATGGAGTGAGTGGGTACTCGACCTCACCTGACCTGACGTGACCTTTCCTTAATTACCAGGTACCAGCACTCCTATATTTCAAAATTCTCTGTCTCTGTCTTCCTGACTTGAGAAAAATACCACTGTTCCATGCCTTATAGAACATTCCCCACACGTGGTGTCCTTTTGTTAATATATATATAATATATAGCATCCTACTACTTACGTATGTTACGTTATGCTCACGGCTCAAACCGTGACATTCGCACACACAGAAGAGACATTGCTCTATGCAATGTTTAATAGAATAATGAAGTGATAATGACGCCTTTGCATGTATAACTATTACAATAATAACTCACTCACACTTCACTCATTCTTGTATGTGTCATGACTTAATACCAGTTAAGTGTTTATTTTTGCCAATGAGTGAAAAACTCCTAACAGTTACTTTAACTTTAAAATCTAAGGAGAAACTCCGTGGCAAGAATAATTATACCTGGTAATGTCTAGTACCAATAGTACACATTTAAACAATATATAAGTGTGGTGTATGTAATACATTGTGTCATTGTTACATAATATGTAATAATAAAAATGCAAAAAAAATTATTCTGGAGACCATCCAACTGCCATCAATTCCTGTAAAGCAATATATATATATTAATTAATCATCCAAGACTAGAGTCAGGGATAACCGCTGGAACCCAAGTCTTGGAAGACCCAATGCAATATCCAAACACCAGACCGAGGTGAACCCCAAATCTGGGTTTGGATAAAGGTTTTGTGCTCGTTGCACTCGGAAATAACAGTAAAACGAGTAAATTGAATCCTAACTATAACCCATAATCAGTTACTCGCTCGATTTTCCTCAGGCAACCGTGACATAAGGTCTGCCCCAACGCTAGCACTTCCCTTTAAACCACCGATGGTCCCCGTGAACACGTAACCCTTCATCCTTCTCACCCTGACGAGCTTCCGTCGTCTGCTGGGTATATCCTTCTCCACCCTCGGGAGTTTCCCCAGCAGCGCTAGCCGTAGCTGCCGTACCTACAGCTGGGTACTGTGGTTCACTATATGTATATGTAGCAGCAGCCGATCGCTGATAATAACCCTTATTACCACCGTGGTTATTATTATAACTCTTCCCGTTACTTCTCCCCTGGTAACGGTACTGACTTGACTGCTGAGAATAATAATTATTGCCTTGTTTCTTGGCGTGATTAAAGAGAGGATTAGGTTGTTGACGTACAACCTGACTCTGCTGCTGTGAATAATCATTATGTACAACCTGACTCTGCTGCTGTGAATAATCATTATTACTCGATTTATTATATGAACCAGCAGAGTCTTGGGAAGGCTTATTTAACTGAGTTAAATTCTCACACGACTGAACCCGCGTGTGGTAACCGTATGCGGTAAAATGTGCATCCGACATTTCCACCATCTCCTTGAGGCAATTAATCTTATGGGTTTTAATCTGGGCCGACAATTCTGGAGGACACGACTTCTCCAGTTGCGTGCGAAGCAACAAGTCCTTTATCCCCTCCAACGTCTTGGGTGTTTCGGCCTTATCAAACCACTGATCCAGGTGGCTAGCGAGACGTGCACTAAACTGTGCAACGGTCTCTTTATCTTGCAAGGAAGCACTCAAAAACTGCTTCCGTGCATCATCGACCGTCACCCCATATGCTTGCAACAGAGCTTTTTTCATGCTCGCATAATTCCTGGTGTCAGGATCGAGTCGGTAGAGGATACTGAGGGCTTTACCATCGAACAGGTTAAGGAACTCTATCTTCTTCACATCGTCACTAAAGACGTATGTGTCTGCAAGCATCTCGAACCTCTCAATAAACGGTTCAATTTCGTCTCCCTCTACATACTTCGCCAGTTGTAGTCTCGGAGTTACTGTAGTCGAGCTTGCAATACTGCTTTGACTACCATTCACTCGTGCTTGCAGTTCCGCCATTTTCTGTTCGTGTGCCCATCTTTCTCTTTCATGCTCTCTCTCTCTCTCTTCCTTTTCTGCCTCTCTCTGTTCCTTTTCAGCCTCTCTCTGACTCAACCTTTCGAGCCTGTCTTCCTCTTGACGACGCTCTACGTACTGTCGAATCTCGACTGTATCTGCATATCCCAAGCATCGGGCTTCCTCCATTAATTCGGCTACGGTATACATATTAAAATATTTTCTATTGTTTCCTTTGCCTTAATTCCTGGACAACCGTAATCTATCTACTCGTGAAGGTGTGCGCGTGTGTGACTGGAATTAATACAAAGAGCAGGTCCCTGTTCGGGCGCCAATTATGTGGGGGTGGACTGATTGGATATCAATGAATGTAGCTTTATAATAATTACCAAAGCTTACCTTGCTGGAAATATGTAATCTCGTTGGTTGGCTGCAGCGAGTTACCCAGAGTTAATCCCTGTATCCTTCCCTCCAACACAATAAATTTATTTCTGGGTTCGTCCTGCTATATATGTATGATTATAGAGCATGCAATAATGGTCAATTACAACACAAAATGACAATTTTCTCTATTTATTAATAAATTCCAAGCCAACAAAATGAATAATCAAATTCAATCAGAAAATCACACACACACACTTCCGTTCACGCTCCAATAGATAGCTATATATATGTACTTACTCCTCGTCGCTTCGTTCCTCTCCACACGTGCTTCCCTCAGTCGCTCGTAGTCCACGTGGACAGTAATATTACTTTACTTTAATATACTTATCACGAGCTAGCACTTCCCCTCGCACACACAGGAGACGGTAATTACGTTATCGTAATAGTAATGGAAATCAAGCAACCCAGTTGGTATATTTCAATGTCAATTTCACACTCGTTTACTGTCCCTCGTACACACACACACACTCGTAAACTCCTGCCAGCCCTCTCCTCACCTATAAAATGACACCTTACTGATTCTCGTCTAGCGAATGAATAGTGAGTTAATTAACAATAAGTCTTGTGAAAAAGTAATTAAACAATTTCGACGTTACGTTAAAACTATAGGCCCCTAGGCAAAGCAACGAGGGCTGGATACGAGGTGTGTTCTTCGTCGAGTGTCTAGCTACCAACTAAATATATTTCTCAAAATCAGGACAAGGGTGGTGGAGGTTAATTACCCTTCTGACTCCTCCCCATTTAACCTTTTTTCTACCTGGCCCAACTGTCGGCCATGCTTGTCCTCCCTCTCATGTGTTCGCATAGCCTAGTCCTTGACTACGTTTACATATGTCACTCACACTTTAGTTATACATGCAAATCACTTTTCCCATAACATGCAACTGCTTGCAAATGATTCCCTTCCACTTCAAAATCAATTTTAATAAGTAATAGATGCCCCCATAGCATAGTTATTAATGCAAAATTTGTAGCAATGACTCCAGACACGGGATGGAGTGAGTGGGTACTCGACCTCACCTGACCTGACGTGACCTTTCCTTAATTACCAGGTACCAGCACTCCTATATTTCAAAATTCTCTGTCTCTGTCTTCCTGACTTGAGAAAAATACCACTGTTCCATGCCTTATAGAACATTCCCCACACGTGGTGTCCTTTTGTTAATATATATATAATATATAGCATCCTACTACTTACGTATGTTACGTTATGCTCACGGCTCAAACCGTGACAGTGTGTGTGTGTGTGTGTGCTTTGGTGAGGAACTGGAGAAAGATGGTGGTCAAAATACATACAAACCAAGGCGTGTTGAATGTGAAATGAAATGATCCCTTGAACTGGAGTCAGTGTGAATATTACATTACATACAGTGGCTTTGTTGTGTGTGGAGGGAACAGGGCGAGGAGGGAAAAACTTAACAGGAGAAAGGAAACATGAGGAGTGGAAGAAACGGGAAATGGAACGGGAAAAGAGGGAGAAGGAGGAGGAGAAGGCGGAGAAGGAGGAGGAGTAGGAGTAGACAAGATTGGGAGGAATAGTAAAGGAGAAGGAAGTAAATATCAGGAAGGAGAAGATGAAGAGAAATTACCTGGATTATCTCGACAGTCAATTGTGTTGTAGCGAAGAGAGAGAGAGAGAGAGAGAGAGAGAGAGAGAGAGAGAGAGAGAGAGAGAGAGAGAGAGAGAGAGAGAGAGAGAGAGAGAGAGATGGAGTGTGGGAGGTAACAACAACAACATCAACAACAACACACACATACACACACAGTACACCAACGTTCACAGAAATACACTCCCATCAACAGAGAACCCAAATGAACACACACACACACACACACACACACACACACACACACATACACACACACACACACACTAAGCCTCTTTAGCAGCGAGCATGAAGCGTATAATGGCAGTCCATTTGAGTGAGTGGGTTAGGACAGAAGGTGAGAGATACAAGGCCTCTGTCTGTATGTGTGTGTGTGTGTGTGTCTGTCTGTATGTTTGTGTTTCTCAGTCTGTGTGTGTGTGTGTGTGTGTGTGTGTGTTTGTATTTGTCTGTGTTTTTCAGTCTGTCTCTTTATCTTTCTTGTCTGTGTGTTTGTTTGTGTGTGTTTGTCTGTCTGTATGTCTGTCTCTTCATCTGTCTGTGTGTGTGTGTCTCTCTGTCTGTGTGTGTGTGTGTGTCTTTATCTGTGTGTATCTGTCTGTGTGTCTAATCTCTCTTCCAGGCACCCATAGCTTTATATTTACTCTCTCACTCTCCATTCTTTTTTTTATTTTTATTTTTTTCATCTTTATATCCTTTCTTAATCCGCCTCTTCCCTTTCCTCTGCCTTATCCCCATTTTATCTTCCTCATCGTTTCCCATTCTCTTCTCTCCCCTTGTCCTTCCCCCCTCTCTCTCTTCTCCTCCTGTTCTCTTCCTTCTTTTATTCTCCATTCTCTTCTCTTGTCCTTCCCCCTTTCTTCTCCTCCTATTCTCTTGTCTCCCCCATTCCCCATTCTCTTCCCTTGTCCTTCCCCCCTCTCTAATTCTCCTCCTCCTCCTCCTCTCCCTTTCCTCGTCTTTATTTGTTATTTGTCTCTTTGTTATTCACCTTCACTCTTGCTCCCTCTTTCTCCTTCTCTCCTTCTCCTCCTACTCTCCCCTTCTTTGGTCGATCTGTATTTCACTTTCTCTCTTGCCCTCTCTTCCTCCTTTTCTCCTTCTTTCCCCTCCTTCTCTCCTTCTTCTCCCTCCTTCTCTCCTTCTTCTTCCCCCTTCTCTCCTTCTTTCCCCTCCATCTCCCATTCCATATTATCTCCTTATTATTATTACTATTATTATTATTACTATTATTATTTTCATTATTATTATTATTATTATTATTATTATTATTATTATTATTATTATTATTATTATTATTATTATTATTATTATTATTATTATTATTATTATTATTTTTATTATTATTATTATTATTATTATTATTATTATTATTATTATTATTATTATTATTATTATTATTATTATTATTATTATTATTATCATTATTATTATTATCATTATTATTATTATTATTATTATTATTATTATTATTATTATTATTATTATTATTATTATTATTATTATTATTATTATTATTATTATTATTACTATTATTATTATTATTATTATTATTATTATTATTATTATTATTATTATTATTATTATTATTATTATTATTATTATTATTATTATTATTATTATTATTATTATTATCTCCTTCCATTCCAGCTTTCTCTTGTTCCTCTTCCTCCTCCTTCCTTCTCTTCTAAGTTTATTCTTTTTCCCATTTTATTCTCTGTTCTCTTCTATTCACCTTCTCCTTGTTAGTTCCTTATTTATCCTTCTCCTCCTCCTCCTCCTCCTCTTATTCCTTCTCCTTCTCCGCTTGCATCTATCTTTCCATCATCTTATACTCCACCTCTCTCTCTCTCTCTCTCCCTCTCTCTCTCTCTCTCTCTCTCTCTCTCTCTCTCTCTCTCTCTCTTCTTTCCCCTCTCCAGCTTCCGTTTGTCATCCTCCTTCGCCTTCCAAATTTTTCATCAGTTGCCTCGTGTGTGTTGTGTGATCCCCTTCCCTTCACTTCCTTCCCCTTCCCCTCCCTTCCCTTCCCCTTCCCCTCTCTTCCCTTCCCTTCCCCTCTCTTCCCTTCCCTTCCTCCTCCCTCCCTCTTCCCTTCCCTTCCCTCCTTCCCTTCCCCTCCCTTCCCCTTCCCTATCCTTCTATTCACTCCCTTCCCTTCCCTTCCCTTCCCTTCTATTCACTCCCTTCCCTTCCCTTCCCCTCCCTTCCCTTCCCTTCCTACTTCCCTTCCCTTCCCTTCCTCCTCCCTCCCTCCCTCCAGTCTCGCCTCCTCCTAGACTATTTTCTCTGTGTTTTTTTCTCTCTCTTCCCCTCCTTGCATCCTCTTCTCTCTCTCTCTCTCTCTCTCTCTCTCCTCACATCATTCTCTCTCTCTCTTGATTATTTTTCTGTTTTCTGTTTTTCTTTACTTCCCTCCTTCTCTCTCTCTCTCTCCCTCTCTCTACCTCCCTCTCTCTTCCCTTCTCTACTCTTCATTCCTTACTCTCTCTCTCTCTCTCTCTCTCTCTCTCTCTCTCTCTCTCTCTCTCTCTCTCTCTCTCTCTCTCTCTCTCTCTCTCTCTCTGTTATCCTCTCCGCCCTTTTGCCAACCTCTTGTCAGAACCGAGGATCAACTTTTAATTATTAACTCCAATGGGAATTAATGAACGTTGGAGGAATAATTAAAGGCTGGTTTCTAAAGACTTCAAGACGATTTTTATTTTCATTTTTTTTTTTTTTTTTTTTTACATAGAGTTTTTTTTATTATTGTCGCTTGTCGTGCTGTCTCTCTGTCTAGCCAAACCATGTATCTTTTTTTTTATCGTCACATCAGCGACTGTGTTTCCCTATTTTTTTGTCTTATGTTTTTTGTCTCTCTCTCGTAATCACTCTCTCTCTCTCTCTCTCTCTCTCTCTCTCTCTCTCTCTCTCTCTCTCTCTCTCTCTTTCTCTCTCTCTCTCTCTCTCAATGGTTACGCGAAATCTGACACCAACAAGCATTTACAAATTTCACTTTTTAAAATATAACACACACACACACACACACACACACACACACAGGGATTGGTAGGGTGGATGTTTTTAAAGATCAGTGGTCCTTCCATGTGGCCACTTCTCCACCCCACCCTTCCACTCCTCCACCTCCACCTCCACTTCCTACTCCACCCCTCCACTTCCTCCTCCACCTCTCCACTTCCACCTCCACCTTCAGTTCCATCCCTCCACTTCCTACTCCACCACTCCATTTTCTACTCCACCTTCACCTCCATTTCCTACTCCACCCCTCCATTTCCTACTCCACCTCCACCCCTCCATTTTGCCCTTCACTTTCTCCTCCACCTCCACCTCTCCACTATCCCCCTTCCATTTCTACTTCCACTCCACCTCCTCTACCTCCACCTCCACTCCACTTCCTCCACCTCATCCACTCCACTTTCACCACCACCCTCCACTTTTTAATTTCATCCACTTGGCACATTAAGTGGAATATTATAACGTTCCAAGTTTTTTTTTCATTTTTTTTTTTCGAAGTCTTACAAAACATTATTATTATTATTATTATTTTTTATTAGGGATTCCTATTATGGCTTCACTCTTGGCATGATAATTATATTTACTTAGACTCACGATGATAACTATTTCTTTCGCTGGGAATCGATTATTTCTATTTTTCTTCTTCTTCCTCCTTCTTCTCATTTTTCTCCTCCTTATAATTCTCCTCCTCCTCCTTCTCTTCTTCCTTCTCCTCCTCCTTCATCTCCTTCTCTTCTTCCTTCTCCTCCTCCTTCATCTCCTCCTCCTTTTCCTTCTTCTCCTCCTCCTTATTCTTCTCCTCCTCCTTCTCCTTTTCCTCTTTCTTTTCCTCTTCCTTCTCCTTCTCCAACAAGGGGAGGTAACATACTAGATCTTCTTTTGAGTAACTAACAAAACTTTGGTACACCACTGAATAATAACATTTCAAATAAAGGGTAGCGAAAAAAAGTTACAGAAAACCAATAACTATGCCAAATTTTTGTTTAGCAAACCTCGTTGAGAGCTTAAGGGACCCTGTGTTGTAGTCTGAAAATTGGAGGTAGACGAGTCCTTCAAATATAACCACGAAACATCACCTATATCGAAGGAGCTTGTTACATGGCATAGTCAGGAGGAATCAGAAGCCTCCAATTTTCAAACACGATACAGGGTTCTTAATTAAGGAAACATTTGAGGGGCACTATAGACATCATTGGAGGTATCATTGGAGTTAAAAGAAAAGATCTGTCAGGTAGGAGATATCATGTATACAACTTCCAGGTGATGCCACAGAAATAAAATGATAGCTATGATCAGTTTATCGATGTATGATCTAATGTTGTTGTTGTTGTTGTGTATGACTTAGTGTTGTTGTTGTTGTTGTGTATGACTTAGTGTTGTTGTTGTTGTGTATGTATGACCTAATGTTGTTGTTGTTGTGTATGACCTAATGTTGTTGTTGTTGTGTATGACTTAGTGTTGTTGTTGTATGACCTTATAAAGATCGACATCACAAGGTACAGTATGAGTTTGGTTCACTACACACACACACACACACACACACACACACACACACACACACACACACACACAGTCATACACACACACACACACACACACACACACACACACACACACACACACACACGCAGTCATACACACACTTCTGGTAAAGGTAAGGCACTATATATATATATATATATATATATATATATATATATATATATATATATATATATATATATATATATATATATATATTCAGTAATATCTCCATTTTCTATTTCATACTTTAAACGTAGAGAGTTTTTATTCAATTTAATATATACATTTATTGGACGTCATGTACTGTACTATTGGCCACAAGAATACGTACACACGCTGTTGTTTTTCAAGGGTTTATTTACAACATAATATAGAAAAATGTAAGACTACGTAACTGCAAAAATACAACATTATAATTCGGTTTGTTGTTTTGAAAATCACCGAGTCACCTGATTGATAATTCATTGCAGTACTTCCACAATAAATGACCTCACTTTTCTCATATAGTCTGTTTAAGAATTACTGTGGTCAACCGTACATCCATTTATTATCAAAGTTAAAAGCAAATGAGATTTTCAGTTTAATTAAGGGACCTTGTATTGTAGTCAGAAAATTGGAGGTAAATGAGTCCTTCAATTATTGCCACGAAACACACACACCTATATAGAAGGAGCTTGTTTCGTGGCATAGTCAGAAGGAATTAGAAGCCTCCAATTTTCATACACGATCACAGGGTCCTTATATAATATCAATATATGTTTTAATAAGATTTTCCATTCACCAACCAGCTAATTAATTGAACTGTTAATATAATTATTTTAAACGAGTGTATTGCATTCGTTGTTGTTATTCTTAATTGTATAAATATAATTATAATGATGTCATATATTCTTAATTGTATAAATATAATTATAATGATGTCATATATTCTTAATTGTATAAATATAATTATAATGATGTCATATATTCTTAATTGTATAAATATAATTATAATGATGTCATATATTCTTAATTGTATAAATATAATTATAATGATGTGATGTATTCTTATATTTGATATTTTCTATTACAGGTAAGTGTTGGATTGGCAAAGATTTCACACACACACTCTCGCTCTTTATCTCACTCACGTCACCTCACCAATTGTCTGTTATGAAGAGGTGAGTGTTGAATTGGCAAAAGTTTCACACACACACACACACACTCTCTCTCTCTCTCTCTCTCTCTCTCTCTCTCTCTCTCTCTCTCTCTCTCCTCTCTCTCTCTCTCTCTCTCTCTCTCTCTTCACCTCATTCATGTCACTTCATTTCACCTCACACACTGCCTGTTCGAAGAGGTAAGTAATGAATTGGTAGAGGTTTCACACACACACACACACACACTCTCTCTCTCTCTCTCTCTCTCTCTCTCTCTCTCTCTCTCTCTCTCTCTCTCTCTCTCTCTCTCTCTCTCTCTCTCTCTCTCTCTCTCTCTCTCTCTCTCTCTCTCTCTTTCCACATATACCACCTCATCTCACCTCACGTATTGTCTGTTGTGAAGAGTAAAAATAATTATTACAATATGACTACTGACCTCTTTCTTCACTTACCTTACCGTAATTAATCACCAGAAAACATTAAAGAGACGGATTATATTTTATGGATTGTAATTGCAAAACTTGTTGTGTGAAATATTGATTAACATTACTCGTGTTTATGCTTTTCTTATTATTATTATCATTATTATTATTATTTATTTGTTTTTTTGTTTTTTTGCATTTTGGCAACGACACAATGGAAACTAAATTTTGCGGATTTGAGTTTTTTATATCAAGTTCTTTATTTACTCTGGGAAACGTTGCTGCTAAAGGCTAATAAAGTTATTTGATACATGGTGGAATAAATATAGCATAGTATATCAAAAAAACATTAATGTGTAACGTTTTCTTCTATTCGTCTATGGTCAAAGAAAACGAAATAATTTATGGTAGACAGTGATAATAAGTTAATATTCTCAATAATATATACAGGACCGTATACAAGAACGTCCGTCGTGTTGACGATGGCGTGTTACCGATACGATGGCTCATTTGTTTGTCTATATAGTCATCGTACCAGTACCACACCATCGTACGTATGTACCTCGAGTGTTCTTGAATATGACCCACACTGTAGGGGCCTACACACACACACACTCTCTCTCTCTCTCTCTCTCTCTCTCTCTCTCTCTCTCTCTCACACACACACACACACACACACACACACACACACACACACACACACACACACACACACACACAATCCTATATTCCCATGTTTCATTATTGTAAAAAAAAAAAACTAAGCCATAAGACGTCATCTGGTCGTCAATCGGATACAAAGTTCGCTTGGTGAAACAATTAATTAATAATTTTTTTTTTTTTTTTTTTTAATATTTTTTTTTTTTTTTTTTTTTTTATTATTATTATTATTTTTTTTTTTTTTAGTATTTTTTTATTATTATTATTAATTATTATCGTCGTCGTCGTCGTCGTGTCCGCCGTCGCCGCCGCCGCCGCCACCACCGCAGCCGCCGCCGCCACCGCAGCCTTTCCTCCGCTCACACATTTCCAAACTTTATTTTATTATTAATCTCGTATTGGAAAGCAAAGCGGAATATCTCGTTGTATATATATATAGTTGTAAACAAATATTAATATTATTTATTTATTTATGCACGGAAGCATTAAATATTCACCAGTAGTTTGTATATATCTGATTTGCATAATTTTCTTTAATAATTAATAATATCAATACTTTATACTTCAATTAGTACTTTTTTATATTAATTAATACTTCATATTTTAATTAAGGGGTGCGGGAGTAGGGGACATGCTTGGGGGGGACTGAGGGGGTGGGTGGGAATAAGGGGACAGGCTTTCTACCCACCCCAAGCCTGTCCCCTTATTCCGGCAATCCCCTAACCCCCCTCTCAAGTCTGTCCCCCAACTCCTACACCCCCTAAAACCCCCGCACCCCCCCAACCCCCCCCCCCCCAAGCCTGTCCCCTACTCCCGTACCCCCTTAATCTGATCATCTGGCTGTCGTATTAAAATTAAAACAGGTTGCCTATAATTAATTAATCCACTTAATTCCATAATACAGTTTAAAGGGAACAGATGTGTGTGTGTGTGTGTGTGTGTGTGTGTGTGTGTGTGTGTGTGTGTGTGTGTGTGTGTGGAGCTAATGGTCAGGAGGATGTGGGGGGGGAGGGGTCAAATAGGGTTAACAGGGGAATGTATGGAGTGATGAGAGGTGAATAAATACACACACACACACACACAGACACATTTATAACACGACAAAGAAAATAAGACAATATCAATATCACCTCAGTAGCATCTCCAAGTAACTTCCTTCTTCCTGTAGTAAATAGTTTGTAGGAATCAGAAACTTTCCAATTCACCAATAAGAAAATCTCCTCTTAATTAACACCTAAATACTACATGGTATCTTTTCATTTCCTGCCAGTTTCGGCTGGAGGGAGTGGTGGGGTGGGGAGAAGCCTTCTTCTTTGCTATACTTTCCCTCACTCTTGTAGGTTAAATAGAATAGCAAAATCAGCAGCCTCGAAAGGACCAGTAGGTATGTTGCTGTTTGAATGTCCTTTTTATGTATTCCTTCGTAAAGCCTAATTATACAAATCCTAATATATACAGCCACCTACCCACCCGCCTCTCCCCTCATACCTCTATACCTATACCCATACATAATACGGAACTCTTAAATAATTACATAGTGCTTTTAGCTGACACAGACACTAAGAGGATTACTGACTCGAGAGATTGACAGACAGGCAGGTAAAGGTAGAAGTAGGTAGAGTGCGTATGTATGTATGTATGTAGCACAGAGGAGGATACAACAGCCCCCATCCCCACCATCCAAAAGCCTACCCATGAATTAAGCCAGAGATTAGTTAGTACAGTGTGACAATGAGTTACAAGTTCATGCCTCTGTTTACATTCTAACTTAGAGTACTTACCCATCAAACCAGTGATTAGTACAGTGTGGAGAAGAGTTGCTAAGTTTATATCCTCATGCAGCCTACAGCTTAATCTGAGTGTCAAGTTTTCATATAATTCGTTAGTAGTAGTAGGAGGAAGAGTGAAAATATAAAATAAGGCGATGAGAGAAAGAGAAAAGGGAAGAGGGTGAAAAATATAAGAAGGTGATGAGAGAAACAGAAAAAATAGGAAGGTGAAAATAAAAGAAGGCGATGAATGAGAGAAACGGAAAAAAGAGGAGGGTGAAAAAAAAATAATATTAGAAGGCGATGCTCAATTATAATAGAAGAGAGAGAGAGAGAGAGAGAGAGAGAGAGAGAGAGAGAGAGGGCGGAACAAAGCTTGGTACAATATGGCTGGCGGAAACAAAGCAGTGTGTGGGGAGAGAGAGAGGGTGGGGGAGAGGAGAGGGGAGGGAAAGGTGGTAGGAAGGCAATGTAGTAGAGAAGAGGGGAAGGAGAGTGGAGGAGAGTAGAGGAGAAGAGAAAAGAGAGGGAAGGGGTGAGGGGAAATAGAGGGGAGGGGGAAAGGGGAGAGGAATGAGTAAAACATGTTAAGTAAAGATATTGAGGGAAAGACAAAGTTTAGAATAGAACAGGACATGTGGAAAAGAGTTTATGAAAAGTCAGAGAAGGGCACCAGAGGACAAAACAGGATACAGGAAGACAGAGAATGATACAGTATGTTGTTATAGAAGATGTTGTGAGAAGTATAGATACAGTATGTTGTTATAAAAGATGTTGTGAGAAGTATAGATACAGTATGTTGTTATAGAAGATGTTGTGAGAAGTATAGATACAGTATGTTGTTATAGGTGAGAAAGAAGGACAGGGTATAGGGAAGGGCAGAGTTAGTAAATATAAAGGAGGGAAGGAGGGAGAGAAGGAAGGGTAAAAAAATAGTGGTACTGAGAAAAGACAAGAAGGAAAGGATGTTTTGGTCTCTGGAGGAGGAGGAGGAGGAGGAGGTGAGGAGGAGGAGGAGGAGAGGAGGAGAGGAGGAGGAGGAGGAGGGCTGTGTATTTTGTGTTGGTAAATCTGGAGCAACTGAATCCTCTAAACTATTCCAAGCAACAAGAGGCCATTATTTTTGTTCATCTGGTCCTGTTTCCTGGCATACTTTGGAGGAATCAAGGCACTCCAATGTAACAAAAGTGAATTTCCCCCCTTAAGGAAAATAAGCTTAGGAAATAAGCTTAGGGAGTCGCAGGGAAATGTGAGGTGACACTGAATACAGGATGAGAGAGAGAGAGAGAGAAAGAGAGAGAGAGAGAGAGAGAGAGAGAGAGAGAGAGAGAGAGAAATGCATGAAGAACGAAGGTAGGGAAAGAACAAAAGATGAGAACAGCACAAAGAAGGGAAGGACAAGAGTATATCATAGAAAGAGAACAGGAAGGGAAAGGGAAGATATATACGAAACAACAGAAGAAAGAAACGCAGAAGATAAAGACGAAGGAAAATGTCAGGGTAGAAGAAAACGGGTCAAATTGGGTCAGGCAGGGAAAGCAGACAAGCAAACAAGCATGGGAATAAAAGAAGGGGTAGGAAGAGAGGACAATGAAGGAGAAAGGGACGACAAGGAGAGGAGATACGGAGTGAGGAAGATAAAGTGAGACGAACAGTGAAGGGGTCAGGTCAGGTCAGGACAGGGAGGACAAGGTCAGGTTAGGTCAGGACAGGGAGGGTAAGGTCAGGTCAGGACAGGGAGGACAAGGTCAGGTTAGGTCAGGACAGGGAGGACAAGGTCAGGTTAGGTCAGGACAGGGAGGTTTAGGTCAGGTTAGGACATGGAGGCTTAGGTCAGGTTAGGACAGGGAGGTTTAGGTCAGGTTAGGACATGGTGGTTTAGGTCAGGTTAGGACAGGGAGGTTTAGGTCAGGTTAGGACAGGGAGGTTTAGGTCAGGCATAGGACAGGGAGGTAAGGTCAGGTTAGGACATGGAGGTTTAGGTCAGGTTAGGACAGGGAGGTTTAGGTCAGGCATAGGACAGGGAGGTAAGGTCAGGTTAGGACATGGAGGTTTAGGTCAGGTTAGGACAGGGAGGGCAAGATCAGGTTAGGACAGGAAGGTTTTAGTGAGGTCAGAATAAGGAATAATATCATAGGGTCAGGTTAGGACAGGGATAGTAGGCTAAGTAAGAACAGGGAGGGTAGGGTAGGTTAGGTCAGGAAAGGTATAGGGCAAGTTGAAAGAGGGAGGGTAGGGTACGTTAGGTCAGGAAAGGTATAGGGCAAGTTGAAAGAGGGAGGGTAGGGTAGGTTAGGTCAGGAAGGGTATAGGGCAAGTTGAAGGTAGGGTATTGGTTAGGATTGGGAGGGTAGGGTGGGTTAGGACAAAAAAAGGTAAGGATAGGTTATGATAGAGAGCTTATAGGAATAATATCATGGTTGAGACAGAGAGAGTAGAATAGGTTAGGTTAGGTTAGGGTTAGAGGGACACACAGGGCAAAGGGAGGGAAACACAGGGAGGGGTGGTGGGTAGCTTCGATCCATGGAGCTAGAATTCTAGCTCCATGCTTCGATCAATCCTCCCTCCATGCACCACCTCCTCCTCCTTCTCTTGCTCCCTCCACCACCTCACCTCCCTCCCCTTCTTCCTGCCGCGTCCCACCTCCTCCACCTCGTCCATGTCCTTGGCGCAGATCCGGCTTCGTCTTCGCCTCGTACTGATAATTACACATTTTTTTCCATCCCTCATTGTTTTCGAGGTTTGTAGTTAATTCCCCTGAACTCCAACGTCTACTGAGGTTGACGTGTGGACATCTACGAGTGATACATATGTTTATTTTCCTTCTTAAAGCAATATACAAGGATCGTTTTAGCACAGCGTCGTTCACCAGCAGCATCCGTCTGTGACCTCTATTTATATCCGGATTCGCCTCGTCACACAGTATTCAGTTGGGCTCATATATATTGCAGGGAGTAAAATTACGTTGCCAAATTCATCCTAACTCTTGTATCAAATTGTATCACGAGACAGACGACCTACAAATTACAATAAGATTTAGTATAGTGGTTAATATAGTTAGGTCTCCAGCTGAACAGTTTGGGGGAATCAGTAGCCTCTGAGGATGTGTTACTCTTCCTACTCTTCCTCTTCTTCTTCCTCCTCTTCCTCCTCCTCCTCCTCCTCCTCTTCCTTCTCCTCCTCCTCCTCCTCCTCCCCCTTTCCTCTCCCCTTAATTCCTCCCTCACTCCCAAATTAAAACCCGGGTTAATTTCTTTGCTACCCTTGGTTGGTTGGACATGGGTATTTAATTTGGGAGAGTGAACGAAAATTAAGAGACTCTGTGTGTGATGTAGTCAGAAAATTTGGAGGTAAATACGTCCGTCAAATATTGCCACGAAACACCACTTATATGGAAGGAGCTTTTTTCGTGGCATGGTCAGGAGGAATATAAAGCAATTAGAAGCCTCCAATTTTCATACATACACGATCTTTTAATTCACGAGACAGTGAAAAAAAAAAAAAAAAAAAATGAATCAGTAGTTCTATGGAGGGCGACTATAAATACATGTGTCCACGAGTGAGTGTCTGTTTGTATAGTGACTGGGAAATAGATGAAACTGAGCTTTACCGGGTATTGGAAGTAAATGCTGAGTACGTGATTGACAGATGGATGGATAACTTGGAAAATATTATGATCGGTGGATGAATCAAAATAATATGCTGGTCCCCTGTGGAAGATAAGTGTAAAAGTGTGTGTGTATTATACTCTGAAGATGAATGAAACGCTGTGAATTGAGGATGGATGAAATAATACAAGCGTGGGATGATGGTAGAGGCGAGTGAAGAATCAAAATATTCAAAATGAAAACAGTGAATTTTGAATATGGATGAATGGAAGGGAGGGGGGTAGAACTGTCAGGAGAGAGAGAGAGAGAGAGAGAGAGGGAGAGGGAGAAGGGATAGGATAGTCAGGCAGGGAGAGAGAGAGAGAGAGAGAGAGAGAGAGAGAGAGAGAGAGAGAGAGGAAGATAAAGAGAGAGAGGAGGGGTGAGAGGTGAGGGAGACCGCAGCTAATATACAGATTACGTGTGTGATAATGTCAATGCGTGTGTTTTTCTATTATTAGTATGAACTTTGTTGGGAGAAATTATGAGAATGTATGTATGTATGTACAGTATGTTGACATTAAAAAGTCTCTGAGTACAGTAATGAACAGTTGCCATAAAAGGTATTGCGACAACTATTGATACAACATTAAATAAATCAATGTCCATAGTCGTTTGTAGGAATTATAAGTATGTATTACAGAAGAATATGTATATTTTTTTCTGTTATACATGCTTATAGTCCCTACAAATAGTTGTGGATATTACTATGGTTAAAGTTCTATCAAGATTTTTGTCGCAATACCTTTTTTGGCAACTGTACATAGACTGTCGCACTCACATTTAATTATCAAAAGGGCAAAAAAAAAAAAAAAAAAAAAAAAATATAACCTGCACTAGTTGCCGTGAAAAATATATCTGTAAACTGGAATCTGTGTATTTATAACCACCTATATATAGTGTCAATCCCATACGTTGAATGTGTGTGTGTGTGTGTGTGTGTGTGTATGTCCCGAACATTAGATTTTATATTTTATTATAATATTTTATCTTTTTTTTTTTTTTTTTTTTTAAGTGGATCCGATGATATTAAGGTTTACAAAAATTTACCTTCAAAAGAAACAAACAAACTGTGTGTGTCCCGAACATTAGATTTTTTATGTTTTTTTTTTTATCTTTATTTTCTTATATATATTTTTTATCGTGGTGAATCCGATGATGATATGGTTTAAAAAAAAATTTCGTGCGTCAAAAACAGACAGACATGATCACAGTTGCTTCCCTCAGTTGATAATTATAATGTTTTTGGTGTGTTTATAAAATTGTTCCCGAACGAACCACCTCTGAATGTATGTATGTGTATGTACAGTCACGGTCGAAAATAATCACCCACATAATTATGCGTATCTCAAACAATTTACTGTCTAATGATTTCACGTTCATATGTGATGTTATTGTTTTAAGTAGTTTGTAGCTGCTTGTTTAAAATTAATAAATGGTAGTTGTTAACCTATTTATTGCAAAGTTTATCATCTAAGGAACAGAGGGAAGCTGTCAAACTCTAATTACGTGAGTTACCCATATATGGATTATTATATTTGACCAAGACTGTATGTATGTAATTTCGGCCGTGTGTCATCCAATTTTCATATCTAACGTTGGAAAAATGAAGGGATACAATTTTTATATATTTTTAGTAAACATGACGCCTAGTTAGCATATAACAGGGCTTTGACAGGGTTCCATTATTTTTTACAAGGTGATCTCTCTCTCTCTCTCTCTCTCTCTCTCTCTCTCCGTGTGTATATGTGCGTGTGATATAATGTACTGTAATATAATACGCCGTAATTATAACATATTAATCTTGATAGCAAAGGGACACAGCTTTTTCTTATCGTTTATAATTATTAAACTAAACAAAACTGCCATTTTTACGTTTTATTTTAGTTTAGTGAAGAATATAGTTTTTGGTGATTATGATTATCATCGTCAAAATATTAGCATGACAGAAGGTGGCTGCTTATAACAGGTAGCAACAATTATCGGTACTTATTAGTAAGTTATTACGTATATTAAGTAAGTTGCTGGAGACCATTTAATTAAGGTATATAATAACATCGTGTGTCTGGCAGCGTACCCCGATATACCCAGCAGGCAGCAGCTGGACATCCCAAACAAGAGGGTTTGGGAAAATACACAGGCTGGCAGGATGGAAGCAAGTGTGCGTGGATATTACTGCTATTGTTTTCCTTTATTTCATCTTATTCATTTCCCACCATGTAGCCTAAGTATCTGATAACCTTATGGCCTCTAGCGGCAACGTTCCTTATAGTGTTGGGGCATTTACTAATGGTAAATAAGGATCGAACTTAAAAAGAAGGACAAATCTTGGCATTAAAAGGACATAAAATGGGATATAGGAAGTCTGAGTACAAATTATATGATACATAAGACTCTGGTCGGGACTTACGTATTCCACTGACACATAATTATTATTTAATCTTTCGATCTTCATTTCTCCTTTCAAGGACCAGAGATTTGACCCATTCTTAATAGTGTGTCGTTAAACCTCGGGAAATCAATTGAGGGAAGGGTGAAAACTCGAATTAGGCGGAAGAAGAGTGAAATATCTTGATAATATGCAATACGGAGGGTAAAACAGGTACACTAACTAGACAGTGGAGGAGGGAAGTGTTATTCTGTGATGGCCACAACTTTACACGGAGGCTATGGAGTCCCTGGGAGTGGGATGACAGGTGACGGACAGATATGTTCACTCATCACGTGTGGTTATAATTGATTCATGACTTATAGATATAACAAGAACCGTGTATTAATAATAAAACTAAATAAAAGAAGGATATCCAAAGCCGAGGGAACGAGTTAGGATACGGCGGTGCAGTCTGTGCCCTTGTCAATGAAGGTCTGTTGGGGAGGCTTGGCTGGCAGTGGTGCAGCCGTGTAGCCGCAAGCGCCGAGCAGCGAGCAGGTTACCAGCGGAAAACTTCTAGTACCCATCAGTTGAGTTGTAGCAGTGCTAGTGTAAGGTGGGCGTGTCGCCCGCTTTAATTTACGCTTCTTTCCCACGTGTGTCGCTTATTTTATTTTGTTGTTATTGAAACATATATGATTTAATTTCTGGTTATTAAAGATCTATCTGCATAGTTTTGGAAATGCTGACTTTGGGTGCCAAGTGAGGAACGTTTTGTAAAGCAAAGCTCACTGATGCAGCCTCACTGTGATTAAAGTTTTTATTATTGTGATGGAAAATGTATCAATTGCACCATAACATAGCTTCCCACATATTGCTATGAAATACTGATTCGTTAGTAGTGATGTGAGAGGTGTTACAATGGTTGGGATTCGCCTTCACAACGGTAACCGAGAAGATGAGGAGGCGGGGTCAGAACACAGGGACACGAGACGAGTTACTCGGACCACCAAACTCGTGTCTCAGTCCCAGTATCATCAGAATGCCAGCTACCTGTCCCAATCAGAGTACCGTCACGGGAGCCAGAGTGCCAGTTACGTATCCCAGTCCCAGTACCATCAGGGAAGTCAAAGTGTCAATTACGTGTCGCAGTTAGAGCATCGTAAAAGTTCCCGTCAGCAGTGTCAGTTCTCACGTTCACTGTTGGACGATGTAGGGAGCTTGAGTGACGGGCTGGTTGTTGGTTCCCGTGTGTCAGAGTCGTCGGATTATTACCGCAGTGCTCTCCTTCCTGATGATTTAGGTGCATTTTACCCCGGGAGCCTCCTGTCCAATAGGCTGTTCGATGGATCCTACACCAGCAGTCAGGAGAGTCTGTTATTGCACCTGGAAAGGGGGAACAGTCCAGGCCCTCCAAGCGTTGTAGTGTCTGATGCTGATGAGGGATATGAAGGCAAGTTGGAAATGTCATGACCTTTTGGGGATGGTTGTTATAATGCTTGTTTGAATGACACGCACACTGGTTCGTTTGGGTCATAACAATGCTGGATTGTCTTCTGGATGGGAGGAATGCTGTTGTTGGTGACAATATGATGCTCGTTCTGGGTTAAGGCAGACTATATGGTATTTAACTATTTATGGCATGCTGGTTATACTCGAAGAAGGCTATCCTAACTCATTGCCTGAAGAGCTTGGGAAATAAATGTGACTCTAACTTAATATTATGCACGTGTACAATGCTTTTGGCACTAACAAATTGATATTATTGCTGTATGTGAAAGGAAATGTAAAAATCACTAATAATGTTGCTATATACACGCATACTAATGATATTTAAGCCTTTATAACTATTTTAGTAATATAGTTTTAATGGAGGAGGAAGAGTAGGGTCTATCTATATAGTCCTGTAAATACATAAACAAGACTCGGGAGAGGAAGTTATGAGTTCCATCCATCTAGGAATGTCTGGCAACTGTACACACATGATTTACGGGACAAGCTGATATTTATGCAACTCTTGACATAAAAATACACTGAGCTTCTTCAACTAGGCTATATAGGACACGTGTGTTCGAACTCACATTAGCATACCGTAAATATTTCACCATACTTGGCGTGTATTCAATGTTGGTGTAGTTATGTCTCCTGTAAACATGGTGTCGAGTGAGGGAACTTTTGACCTTGAAGTCGCCTGTAGCCAGAAGCCCCGTTATAATGCACTCCCTCAACTCGTTCCTCATCTTTCCTTCTAATAACACTCCTCTTGTTCCTTGTTATGTTTTATATTGAAGGGAATGTGAAAGAGTAAGGGTATCTATGCTTAAATCGTAACCCATTAACATGCGAAGGGAATGTTGTGGGGAATGTTGACAGTGAAGATCCTTGGGCGGTAAGCAAAAGATTATTCTGTGTTGGTGCTTTGGTGCCAAGTTGTGTATTTTATTTCTTCGTCGATACTACACGGGATAGTATTGTAAGCGGCGGCGTGGATGTGTATCTCTTTACTTGCACTAGGCGTCAAACTAAAAATTTTCATGGGCCTTTACACATGTGGACAATGATTACAAAGTATTCTTAATTAACAAACATTTAATATTTCATGGCCTCGGTTACAACACAAGGGATGGAAGTGGGAGTGGCCGTCCATGGTAGGCAGGTGTGAAATGGTGTGGTATTTTAGGGTAATTGTGTGATTGTATGAGTCAGGGTCGGAGATTGTGTTGTGTGAATGAATGACGAACATAATTTGAGGGGGTTCAAATATGCGGTATGTACAGTATGTATGTACGAGTGAAGGATTGAAGAGAAGTATGTTTGTATAAGGTTACAATTCAGGTAGCCTACTGTAGTCTACCATCCATACATCTACTGAATTGAGTGACAGTATATTGAACGTAGGCTGTCTGAGTGACCAAAGTTTAATAAGAGAATATGAGTGTACCGTAAGAGTGTTGAAGGACCCAGTGATGTAGTCAGAAAATTGGAGGTAAATGAGTTCTTCAAATATTGCCACTAAACACTACCTACAATGAAGGAGTTTGTTTCGTGGTATAGTCAGGAGGAACCAGAAGCCAGCAATTCTCATACATGATCACAGAAATCATTGTTACTTACTGGCTGGTAATTTCAGTGTCGTGTTTGGCTTGTCCTTCACGTTTCAAAGACATCGTCATAAGTAATTAATTTCAACCAGCTCGATGTTTACTATTTTATATATTTTGCTGTACCATTAAATCCGAAATGTGAAGCAGCATAACTCAATTATATTGTAGGGTATACTTATTGTTTGTAAAATGGAAACTAGGCCTACTCAGCGTTAGTATAAGAAACAAATCTTAAATTAAGGATTCATTAATGAAGGCTTATGTTATTACTGGATGTGTGTTTAATATGATAGCTAACACAGCCGGATATGAGCCAGGCGCCTCCCATTACCTCACTAGGTCAGTTACCCTTTCCACTTTACCATTAGTGTAACCATTGGTGTGGCACCTTAGCCTTCAATGTATCCTCCCTCTCCTTCAACTAATCATCCCAGACGGTTCCCCTTCTATATCCAGGGTCTTTTCATCCCCTCCCCTTCCAGGTAACCACAGTTCTCATAATTTATTGCCTAGGCCGTTCCCCTCGTCCTATCTGAACCAGTGAGGTAACAAGGGTCTTCCGGGTAGCGTAATAGTGTGTGTGTGGGCCTAGCATAGGTCTACGTTTGGTTGGCGGGGTATGAGTAGCTTATACTGGAACATATCTTTTTTACGCAACCGTGTTGGGAGTTGCTGAATGAATAGTATGTTCATGTTGTCAAGTATGAAACTATTTTAAGATATTGATCTCCGATTGAGGGATATATTTGATTAAGGATCCTGTGATCGTGTAGGAAAATTGGAGGCTTCTCTGATTCCCCCTAACTATACACAGCAAAACACGCTCCTTCCAAATAGGTTGTGTTTCGTGGCAATATTTGAAGGACTCATTTACCTCCAAGTTACTAACAATATTACAGAGTCATCACAGTATCATAGGATAAATAATGAATTGCCTAAATAATAGTAGGATGCATTTATATACTATGGGCTTCACTGTCCCATGTATCAAGGGTATTTATTATAGACTATGAGCGAGTTTTGTTGTGGTCGCAATCCACCAGATGTTTCTCGTCATTCATGTGGTCAGGTGACAGGTTAGGTCAGGTGTTGGTTATCATATATTATTGCGAATGAGATATTTGTAGCATCAGTGTCCATTACGCTAGAAATATTGAGTTTAACAAAATGGACACACAGAGTCGTTCAGCACCTTGAAATGTCCTTTCAAGTGGCCCTTCACCACGAGTACCATACTTTGGCGAGGCAATCTGGTCCTACTCATACACACCAGTAATAACCACAGAGAGTCACATCCTTCCTGAGATAGACAGCATTTTAAGGAGCTATAGTTTCATAGTAATATCCAACCAGGGTTAGGCTATTATAAGAGCAAAAACAATTAGGCCCTACAGGATTATTTTTTTATAGACCCAAAGGTACTGTACTAGGCTACCTGCTTCTCGCTTCCTTTACCTGAATGAATAGTAGGCTAGGCTATGTCTGGCAAGGATGCTGATACCTTACAATGTTGGTGTTATTATATCCTTCATATTTTGAAATGTTTACGAGTTTCTTAAGCCACAAAAAATCCACCGATGGTTGACACCCTATGTGGGAGGTTACATAGCCTAACTCAGTTACGTAACTCACCCCCAGGCCCACGTTATAGCAACATTGGACTTCGACAATAGTCCCTACCTACTACCTGCCTACCTTTTAAGGGAGCTTGTGATCGTGTAGGAGACCTGATGGCTTCTGATTCCTCCAGACTATATCACGAAATAAGCTTCTTTAATGTAGGTGGTGTTTTGTGGCAACGTTTGAAAGACTCACCAACTTACATTCTTACTGTAAAGCCTATTGAAGATGAACTAGCCTTATCAGGTCTTTAGGTGATGAAGTCTGGGAAGGCCGTCTCTTTGTCTGAGTTGGAGTTAGAGGAGTTGGATGAGGAGAGCGGTGTGTGTGAGTGTGTGTGAGAGAGGGCGTCGTCGTTCACTACAGCAACACCAAAAATCCTGAATCATGTCAATACTATCCGGCCAGATGGTGAACTCTGATAATGTCGTGTTTGTGTTGTGATCACTCGTTCTACTCGACTTGAGACTGTGGAATGATAATCAAGAAGGCATATTTAGTCATTCACCACTCTGTATAAATACCAGTGTTTGTCATGAGTAGAAGAGAGGGAAGAGTACTTTTGTGTGTGACTGTACCACCCTAGCCAGTCCGCCACCCTTCACGCTGCCTCTCGCTTCACACAGGCTTCCTCATCCTCCCTGTATTTCATTCTTTTCTTCCTTTCCACACTATTCTCTGATATTTTCTCTTTCTGTTCTGTACAGTATTTAAGCATTTCGTAAAATTATGTCCTTAGATGTAATTACAGTTCTGCTTTCTTAACTGTTATTTATTTTATTTATATAATTTTGTGTCAATCCATTGAGAGTATGAGCCTTTCTTTCCCTTCAACCAATCATCCTGTCCTTTGTTACTTCCCCTCCCTTCCCTTCCCTTCTACTCTTCCCGTGGTAACTTCCTTCCCTTCCTTCCCTAGAACTTTTCCTCCCGTCTTCCTATAGCCTACATTCTTTTAATTATTTGCTTTCGTTCCTTGATTATCCCACTAAAGTAACTAAAGTAAAACATCATTATTTCCTCATTCCTTCCTTCCCTCTACTTTTTCTTTTCTTATTTCCCAACACTTTAATAATATCTATCTTATTGGAGAATCGAGAAGCAAAAACACATCCCCAAATTTCTAAGCTAGGACCAGCAGCTCTCGAGTAAGGAAGGAAGGGTGTCGTGGGGGGAAGAGGGAGGGGGTACAGCTGGGTCCAAGAGGCTGCTTTCATGTCTATTCTGCTCTTCTGCTGTTTGGATGTTGGTTCGTAATGGGGAAGTACAGTGTTGGTAAATCTGGAGCAACTCATTTCCTCCAAACTATTCTAGGCAACAGAACACCATTTTTATTTTTTTCATATGGTCCTGTTTTCTGGTATAGCCTAACATACTTTGGAGGAATCAAGGGACTCCAATGTAACAAAAGTGAATTACCCGCTTAATTAAGGATGAATATTACCGATTGTTCTGGTGTTATATATTTCTTTCACGTTGAATACATCTCTGTTCAGAAAATCTCGACTTAAGAATTTTACTGAATATTGAACTGAGGTGTAGATACAAATCGTAGATAATTAATTTTCAAACTTTTCTCAGGGAACATAATTATGATATGTGCACAGGTTGCAATAATGTTCTTTTTTTATATTATTGCTATTTCTCAGTACAGAATATTACATAGTTGTATTTATATTTTTGAACTAGCCTAGCCTACTCCGGTCTCGTACTCTGCCTGACCTCGAAACCAGACCTACAAGTTTATATATCATTTGTCTGAGTATACTTGGCATCCCACTACCCTGCATCACTACTCAACCCTGTACCCTGTCCCACTACCCAACCCTATACCCTGCCCCACCCTATAACCCACTACCCTGCATCACTACTCAACCCTGTACCCTGTCCCACTACCCAACCCTATACCCTGCCCCACCCTATAACCCACTACCCTGCATCACTACTCAACCCTGTACCCTGTCCCACTACCCAACCCTATACCCTGCCCCACCCTATAACCCACTACCCTGCATCACTACTCAACCCTGTACCCTGTCCCACTACCCAACCCTATACCCTGCCCCACCCTATAACCCACTACCCTGCAGCACTACTCAACCCTGTACCCTGTCCCACTACCCAACCCTATACCCTGCCCCACCCTATAACCCACTACCCTGCATCACTACTCAACCCTGTACCCTGTCCCACTACCCAACCCTATACCCTGCCCCACCCTATAACCCACTACCCTGCATCACTACTCAACCCTGTACCCTGTCCCACTACCCAACCCTATACCCTGCCCCACCCTATAACCCACTACCCTGCAGCACTACTCAACCCTGTACCCTGTCCCACTACCCAACCCTATACCCTGCCCCACCCTATAACCCACTACCCTGCAGCACTACTCAACCCTGTACCCTGTCCCACTACCCAACCCTATACCCTGCCCCACCCTATAACCCACTACCCTGCATCACTACTCAACCCTGTACCCTGTCCCACTACCCAACCCTATACCCTGCCCCACCCTATAACCCACTACCCTGCATCACTACTCAACCCTGTACCCTGTCCCACTACCCAACCCTATACCCTGCCCCACCCTATAACCCACTACCCTGCATCACTACTCAACCCTGTACCCTGTCCCACTACCCAACCCTATACCCTGCCCCACCCTATAACCCACTACCCTGCATCACTACTCAACCCTGTACCCTGTCCCACTACCCAACCCTATACCCTGCCCCACCCTATAACCCACTACCCTGCATCACTACTCAACCCTGTACCCTGTCCCACTACCCAACCCTATACCCTGCCCCACCCTATAACCCACTACCCTGCATCACTACTCAACCCTGTACCCTGTCCCACTACCCAACCCTATACCCTGCCCCACCCTATAACCCACTACCCTGCAGCACTACTCAACCCTGTACCCTGTCCCACTACCCAACCCTATACCCTGCCCCACCCTATAACCCACTACCCTGCATCACTACTCAACCCTGTACCCTGTCCCACTACCCAACCCTATACCCTGCCCCACCCTATAACCCACTACCCTGCATCACTACTCAACCCTGTACCCTGTCCCACTACCCAACCCTATACCCTGCCCCACCCTATAACCCACTACCCTGCATCACTACTCAACCCTGTACCCTGTCCCACTACCCAACCCTATACCCTGCCCCACCCTATAACCCACTACCCTGCATCACTACTCAACCCTGTACCCTGTCCCACTACCCAACCCTATACCCTGCCCCACCCTATAACCCACTACCCTGCAGCACTACTCAACCCTGTACCCTGTCCCACTACCCAACCCTATACCCTGCCCCACCCTATAACCCACTACCCTGCAGCACTACTCAACCCTGTACCCTGCCCCACCCTATAACCCTATACCCTGCCCCGTCCTCTGATCCTCTCCCAGCATCATCACAACAATCTCTCTCCCAGCATCATCACAGCATCTCACACGGCATCATCTTCACTGCATTCTGTCTCTCTCTCTCTCTCTCTCTCTCTCTCTCTCTCTCTCTCCTTTCTTAGCTACCATGCAGTTGTCTGTTAGTTCTCCAATGTCTCCTTTCCCCTCTTTCCTTCCTTCCTTCCTTCCGTCACCCCTCTTCCCTTTTTCCATTCCTTTATCGTCATCCACTATTAGTTCCTTTGTTCATCTTCCCTTTGTATCCTCCTATTTAAAATTCTCTTCCTCCATTATTATTATTATTTCAATTTTTATAAAAAAAAAATATTTTTTTTTTAGTACAGTTTATTTTTCCACCAACTTTAATAATTACCGTGTTGTTGTTGTCGTTGTTGTTGTTTTTATTGTTGTATTTCTCCCTTTATCTACCTTCCTCCTCCTCCTCACTATTCATTTGTCCTGTCATCTTTATTATTATTATTATTATTATTATTATTATTATTATTTTATTATCTTGTTTTTTTCTTTTCTCATCTTCGTTTCCTGTTTCCCCCTCCAATGCATTATTATTTTTTCTCTCTTGCCTCTTTTATTTTTATCTATGTCAGTCTCACGTGAACACTTAATTATTAATCTCCCATTCCTCACTCTCTTTATTTTCTTTACTTTCACTCCGTCGTTTCATTGTTATACTTTCATTCTTTTATTTTATTTCCTTGTTTCCTACTTCGTTATGCTCTGTTATTCCTTCATTCTTTTCGCAGTTTGTTCTTTGTTCTTTTTTGTTCTACTATGTTATGCACCGTTATTATGTTCATTCTTTTCCCTTTTCGTTATTTCCTACTACGTTATACTCCGTTATACATTCATTCTTTTCTCTATTCTTTCTATTTCCTTATTCTCTGTTCTGTTGTACGTTATTTTATGTGAACATGAATAAGAAAAACTAGGATAGGGGAGGGAGACAACAGAAAAAAACAAACATATATTATTATAACATACAACGGGGGAAATGAACGAATATAATAATACCGGTATCTGTGTTTTTTTCTGCTGTCTCCCTCCCCTATCCTAATTTTTCTTATTCATGTTTACTTGCTGTAAATAAAATATGATATCTCTCTTTTATATTCTTTTGTTTCCATTTTTGCTTTAATTTCTTACTTCGTTCGTTCCCCTTTTTTTCTCTTTCTTCGTAGAGAGAGAGAGAGAGAGAGAGAGAGAGAGAGAGAGAGAGAGAGAGAGAGACAGACAGACAGAGAGAGAAAATAGAAGGGATTTGGGTGAGAGAGAGAGAGAGAGAGAGAGAGAGAGAGAGGAGTAATTTCTCATCAGCCTTGGGCATTGTGAGGTAACCCAAGCTAAGGACCTCACTAACTCACTCACTCTCCTGGTAGAAGCCCAAAGGATCAAGGCACAGTATATATATAAATAGAAGGTGGAGAACACTGTCTTGTATTAATTTTATTTTTTTATTTTTTTCACATTGAAATTAATGTTATAAAAACAACTTGAACTATACATCTAGGGATTGTAAGCTACGACTGGGTAGGTACACATTTTACTCTGCAACTGTGCCTGGGTGTCTGTTTATCTGTATTTTTTTCCCGGTTCTCTAGCCAAACCGAGTAACCTAACCAATTAAGGCTACCGTACTGTTTTATCACAAAGTTTTTCCATTTCAGCAGAGCATCAGTAAATAACATACAACTCTCTATTTCATATTAAGTTTGTGGCTTAGGCTAGGCTAGTGATTTTATGTGTAAAGCTTCTGTCTATGTAAACTATTTTCTACTTATATATTTAATTCCATGAGAGGTGACCATAACGAGAACAAGATCAAAGATAAATGTGTAAGTAAGAATCAGAGAGTAATGGTAAAAAAATGTTAGGCTTACGATTTTAGAGACGGGAAAAAGTAGCCAATGTAGAGACGGAGAGTAGCAGGTGTATGGAGTTTGTTTGAGGTTTATTGATCCTAAAGCCTAGCCTATACTGAAGGAGTGTTGGTGGTGGTGGGAGAAAAAGTGTTCTTGGTAGTGGTGGTAGTGTTGGTGGTACATGTAGGCTATAGTGTTAGTGGTAGTATTGGTAATGATGGTGGTGGGAGAGGACGTGTTCGTGGTAAAATTAGGTAAATAGTGGTAGTGTTTGTGACTGTGGTTGTGAACTTGTGATGTTGGTAGTGGTGTTGGTGTTGGGGGTAGCCTATCGTAGTAATGAAGAGGCTTCAGGTGACTTGTGGAGAAGATAAACCGACAAAATTCTATTCATTATCCCATTCAAGTAAATTCCCAACATTACCTCGGAGTTATGATGATGATGGCGTGTCGGTAATTACTGGTATTATTAAGTTGTCTATATTATCTCAGAACAAATTAAATAACAATTAACCCCTGAACAATGTCTGAAGACTTGCATTTTGCTCAGAGTACCACCACATGACTATTCAATTATTATTATTATTATTATTATTATTATTATTATTATTATTATTATTATAGACAACAGCTTGCGTTTTAACTGTCAGTATCCTATTTGAACGAATGCCAGATCATTTAACAGGCACTAGGAAAACAACCTCCATATTCTAATAAACAACGTTTTGTTATTGTTGCTTTAAAGTTTAAATGGCAATATGTTTATAGTTAAAAGCTGGTCCCTCTGCATGTCGTCTCTTTACTGATAGTTTAACAATGAAAATAAATAGCCTACATTTTGAAATAGCCGTGACTGTGTGCGTAAAAATAAAAGGAAGGGAGAAGCATTTATCATCGTGTAAGTTAGGAGAATTACCTATATACTTGTTGGCAGTAAAGAGACCTGTGCTGGGAACAGACGGAGGGTTGACAAGGACAGAGGTGGCTGGCTGGCAGGTAATGATAGTGTTCTTAATGTCAAAGGACGAGCTGATTACCCTTGTGCATCAGATAGGTTCTCGACGGTAGGGTAAGGTTGGCTTGGTTCGATTGAGTTTGGTATGGTATGTGGGGTCTGGGTTGTGTGATTCTGAGAGGTAAATTAAGCTATGTGTCTGATTTGGTGGTGTGTGTGTGTGTGTGTGTGGCAGGATGCAGGATGATAATTTTATATGTGGAAGTTATGTTTGATTGGTGTGTGATTATTTGTTGAGTGTCTGTTTGTAATGTAACTAGTGTGTGTGCGTCAGACAAGAGTGCGTCAGTTAGGAGTGTATTCGACAGGAGAGAGAGAGTCGCATAGCCTAACATGTTATGACGCAAGTAGGCTAGGCTACACAATGGATGCTCATAATTAGGCTATAAGCTATAGAATTAGCCTACCATCTGAAATATTTATAGCAGCGAGTGTTAATGAAGTCGTGTTATGTTTATGATCTAATTAACTCCTGAGATAATTACCCTCGTTAATTAATTAAGCTTAGACAATACCAAGGAAGGACGGGTAGGCTAGGCTAGTCTTCTTAATTTTCCGTCGACATCTCCCCCTCACGACAAAAAGATAAACAAAACACACGACTAGGCGCTACACTTGTTGGTGGTGTTCCAGTGAATTGTTTGATGTTTGCTTCTGTGTTTTGTTGTGTTGTGTGTTTATGTTTGTTTCATGTAGCTTATGTTCACTACACTGGAGAGGATGAGTGTTTATTTGTTTGTTTGTTTGTTTCTTTGTTTGTTTGGGCTGTGCTTGGGAGTGTTTGTTTTTGTATAATTTGTTGTGGGTTCTAGTGGTGCTTTCCATGTGTTAGTGTGATTTTATTTGATGCTGTGTGTGTGTGTATGTATGAACGTGTGTGTATGTATGAACGCGCGTGTGTGTGTGTGTAGGTAGTCACTGATTTATCCTACATGGGTTATCTATACGCTCAGGGTTATTCACGCGTTGCCTCGTATTCATCATGTCTTCTCAGATAAGATAATATCCTCTTTGGCATCTTCCACCCCACCTGCCTGGCATGCCGCCCTGGCCTCGTTAAACACCCTGTACAACCTGTATCACACCTGGTGGCTTCTGATTCCTCCTGACTATGCCACGAAACAAGGTCCTTACATATGGGTGGTGTTTCGTGGTAGTATTTGAAGGACTCACTTACCTCCAATTTTCTGACTACATCACATGGTCCCATAAAGACACTGTGAACGTGTATGAGACCTGGTGGCTTCTGATTCCTCCTAACTATGCCACGAAACAATCTCCTTCAATATGGGTGGTGTTTCGTGGTAGTATTTGAAGGACTCACCAACCTCCAATTTTCTGACTACATCACATGGTCCCTTACAGACACTGGTGGCAATACTCGTCTCTTGTGTCGTCCCTCGTGGCTGTGGCCCAAGTGTCATTTACTCTTAGAAACTTTTCGAGCAAATATTCCGTCAAATTGTTAGGATAGGCCTATATCGGTAACATTAATGGCAGACCAACAACAGCCAGGGTCCTGTGCCGTCAGAGAAGGAGACTGAGTGACGGGATACGTATATTAGAAAGAGGGAAAAGTGGAAAGACGAGATATTAAACTAAAGTGTTGAAATTTACCCCCTCGGGATTAAAAGGCCGCCAAATGTCTTCACGTATTGTTTACCTTACGTACAGTTCTGCTGTTGGCAACACTTCTTTACGACGCTGCAGCCTCTAAATACCACTGAACGAACTAACTAACTAGCGGGCTCAGCTGTGCTCCGGAGATGCTGGGAGAGGGAGAGGAAGAGAGAGAGAGAGAGAGATGTGAGTGTGAGGAGGGAGAGGGAGAGAGAGAGAGAGAGAGAGAGATGTGAGTGTGAGGAGGGAGAGGGAGAGAGAGAGAGAGATGTGAGTGTGAGGAGGGAGAGGGAGAGAGAGGGAGAGAGAGAGAGATGTGAGTGTGAGGAGGGAGGGAGGGAGGGAGGGAGGCAGGGAAACAGCTAGGTATACCGGGCTAAATTATACTTTGAATTAACGACCTCATTTGCATGTGTAGTCTTCGTGGGATCTGCGACTACAATTTGTTAGGCATTGCAGGAACAGCTAAAACTCGTCATGAATATTTCACGTTTGTCTGATTTGCGAGGCGCTGCTGTTCAGGCTTAGGTAAATGTAGGTTGGCTTAAATTCCTTTTGCCTTCCTCGTTGGGGGGGGGGGGTTGCACAGACTCTGGGTTTGGGGGGGGGAGCAGGAGGAAGGTGGGGGGGAATAATCTAACTTAATGCCCTAACAAACCTTAATGATCTACTCTCCCTCCTTTCCTTCCTTAGCCTATTTACTTATTTACTTTGATCATCCCTCTACCTACCTACCTACCTACCTACCTACCTACCTTACCCTCCTATTCGTATCCATCCCAGCCAGCCTTCTCCACTACATCCCTGTCATCCCTACCCCTTCCCTTCATCTCTCTCTCTCTCTCTCTCTCTCACTCTCTCTCTCTCTCTGACCTACTCATCACCCATCCTTATTATAGCACACCTACCCCTGCCATCCTTACCCTTCCCCTTCCTATACCAACCCTGCCTATCCCTCCTTTACCCTTCCCCTACCTATCCCTCTTTCCCCTTCCCCTACCTAGCTCATACCAACCCTACCCATCCCTCCATATAAGACCTCCTCAATAGATACACACTCATAGTATTGTTATTAAGCCGAGATTGTATTGTTATAGTAAATTGGAAGGTCTCTGATTCCTCCATGCTATGCCACGAAACAGATCCCTATGAGTATCAGATATAAGGGCGTCTGTTTGCTGGTATTATTTCGGAGGAGTGGGTCGCCTTCCATCTCACCAATAATAAGAGAACCTCCACTTAATGTCACGGGTTTAGCTGTGTCTCTTGGCTGTCTGTCACTCGAGTTAAAAATTATTAGCTGTCGCATTCTTTCTATAGACGACTTTTTTTTCCTTTTTTTTTTTTTTTTTTTTTTTTTTTAGGCTATAGACGATTTAGGTTGGAAATTTCACTCATTTTTAATTTTGTGTATTTTTCTGTTGTTTTTTTTATTATTTTTTTCTTGTTTTAGGTTGTAATTTTCACTCATTATTAATTTTATACTGTCTATTTTTTTTTTTTTTTTTTTGGCATATCTTCTTTCTAGTTTTTGGTTGGAAATTATACTCATTGTGTATATTGTGTAATTTTGAACATTTTATAGGCCTATTTCTCGTTTTGTGGTGTAGGTTGTGTGCTCCTCTATATTTATGAAGTAGGATAATTGGAGGACTACTGATTACTCCAAAATACTTCACAAAACACAACCACGATTAATAACACTGAGGGAATGTGTTGCCTGAGATGGTGTGGAGGAATCAACAACAAAATAAAATAATATAATATGGTGCCTATCTATCTGTGTGTGTGTGTGTGTCTGTGTGTCTCTGTGTGTGTGTGTGTGTGTGTGTGTGTGTGTGTGTGTGTGTGTGTGTACATCCCAATTACCCAAATTTAATCTCTTTTGCTATTCCTATTAGTTTGACTTTCCCCACCTCTCTGTATATTTCTCCGTCCCCACCTACCATCCCCATCCCCAACTCCTACCCCTTCCCCAACCCCTTCCCCAACTCCTACCCCTTCCCCAACACCTTCCCCAACTCCTACCCCTTCCCCAACACCTTCCCCAACTCCTACCCCTTCCTGCTTCCCCTCCACCACACCTAGACTACTATTATCAGTTAATTACTTCTCCCTCGAGCCTCCCCATCTGTACTAGCCTACCTGATGCCTCACTACCTTCCTCTGCTAGTCTAGTCCTCTCCTTCCTTTCCTCCTCCTTCTCCTCCTTCACTCTCTTTCATTTTCCTCTCTATTTCTCTATGTCCATTTTCCTCAACACTCCTCTCCTTCCTTTCCTCCTCCTTCACTCTCTTTCAATTTCCTCTCTCTTTCCCTGTGTCCATGTTTCTCAACCTTCCTCTCCTTCCTTTCCTCCTCCTTCACTCTCTTTCATTTTCCTCTATTTCCCTGTGTCCGTGTTCCTCTATTCTTCACTTCCTTTCTTCCACCTCCCTTCCTCTCCTTCCTTTTCACCTGCCTTCCTCTCCTTCCTTCCACCTCCCTTCACTTCCTTCCACCTCCCTTCACTTCCTTCCACCTCCCTTCACTTCCTTCCACCTCCCTTCACTTCCTTCCACCTTCCTCCCACCTCCCTTCCTCTCCTCGTGCTTCTCCTTGGCCAGATGTTCGTGTTTTCATCCCACCTGACCCATTCCGTGCACACCTTAATCAGCATAACCTCGTTCCCTTACCCTAGCCTAGCCAACCTCTCATTCCAGACTCTGCAGCTCACTCAAAATGGCCTTCCTCATTCACTCACAATTACTTTACTCTTTCCTACTCAATTTTTCTATGAAGACGTCCACACTCGTTATTATGTACTTCACTGTATTGCTTTACTCATTCACTATAAAATGGCCTTTCTCATTCACTCACACCATTTCTTTACTCATTCACTCACCATTGCCTTTCTCATTCACTCACCATAGCTTTCACTCAGTCATTCACTCACCATTGTTTTTTCTCCTTCATTCATTCACTCACCATTGTTTTACTCATTCATTCAACATAGCTTTACTCATTCACTCAAAATTGCCTTTCTCATTCATTCAACATTACTTTACCCATTCACTCAACATTGTTTTACTCCTTCATTCAACATAGATTTAATTCTCTTCTCAGTATAATGATTAATCCTACTCCAGTCACCACCAGACCTTTACCCTCGCCTTCGCTAAAATATGCTGTGAATTAATTAAATAATACGATTATACTCTGCCTTGCAAATCTGTTTTTGTCTGATAAGGCTGTGTGACATTTCTCCCTTTTGAAAATTCTCTATTTTTTTTTCCTTATTTGTAAATTTTCTGGCGGAGGTGGAGGAGGCAAGGCAAATGTATATGTGAGGGAGATTGATGGACGAAGTTTATTCTTTGTATTTTTTTTTCTTTTTTTAGGGGAGGGAAGCAAAAAGCAAAAGAGCTCCTTCCCCCCCCAAAGTGGAGAGGGTACATATATATACCTCTGGTGTCTTGTAGTGAACTGTGACCTTCGTTGGTAACCTGTGACTCTCATCAAGAACTCTGACCTTCCTTTAGTAGGTAAAATTCAAGCACACATTTCCCTCTCATCTCGTCCCCCTCTCTCTCTCTCGAACCTCCCTCTCATCACCATATTTTTCTCATTCTCCTTTCCAGCCATAGCTACTAATATTATGGTGTCAGCTTCCTCGGTCTCATTCTGTGTTTTGGTTTTGTCAGCTTCCTCGGTCTCTTTCTGGGTTTGTTTTTTGTTTTGTTTT